>CM031877.1:2573015-2585901 GCA_018697195.1 Certhia americana
CTATTCTATTCTATTCTATTCTATTCTATTCTATTCTATTCTATTCTTACATCACTATTAATTAGCACATTATTATATTTTTATATATTATTTTATACATATATTGTTCTATTCTACTCTATTCTATTCTACTCTATTCTTACATCACTATTAATTAGCACATTGTTATATTATTATATATTATTTTATACATATATTGTTCTATTCTATTCTATTCTATTCTATTCTATTCTACTCTATTCTTACATCACTATTAATTAGCACATTATTATATTTTTATATATTATTTTATACGTATATTGTTCTATTCTACTCTATTCTATTCTATTCTGTTCTTACATCACTATTAATTAGCACATTGTTATGTTATTATATATTATTTTATACATATATTGTTCTATTCTGTTCTATTCTATTCTATTCTATTCTATTCTATTCTATTCTATTCTACTCTATTCTTACATCATGATTAATTAGCACATTATTATATTATTATATATTATTTTATACATATATTTTCTATTCCATTCTATTCTATTCTATTCTATTCTATTCTATTCTATTCTATTCTATTCTATTCTATTCTATTCTATTCTATTCTTACATCATTATTAATTATCACACCACTATATTACTATTATATATTATTTTATACATTTATTCTATTCTATTCCATTCTATTCTTGCATCTTTATTAATTAGCACACTACTATATTATTATTATGTATTATTTTATACATATATCACATTGTTCCATTCCATTCCATTAATTCCCATTGCACCATTATTAATTATTATCAAAACATATTACTATTATTAATATTATTTTATACATATATCACATTATTCTGCTCTATTCTATTCATTACATCATTATTAACACATTATTATATTATTATATACTATTTTATACATATATCACATTGTTCCATCCAATTCCATTCCATTCATTATCATTGCATTATTATTATTATTATAACATTATTATATTATTTTTATATTATTATTATATATTATTTTATACATATATCACATTATTCTATTCTATTCATTATCACAGCATCATTATTAATTACACATCATTATATTATTATATATATGATATCTATTCTATTCTATTCATTATCACATTATATTGTACTAGAATATAAATTATGTTATATATATGCAAAAATATAATATGTATGTAAATATGTGTATATAATACGAATTATGTGCTATAGAAAACATGTATTTCACATTTACATAAATGTGCATATGATATGTATTGTATGTTACAGAAAAATGGATCTATTTTGTATTTTATGTCATATAAAAAGAAATCTCTTGTATATAGCTTGGATCATTACAGCATGTTATTGATAATATTGTAGGAATTATGGTAATATTAATGGTATATTAATTAGTACAGCATGTAATTAACATAGTCACATACAATATATGGATTATGTATTGTATCATAAAGTATAATTATATGGTATGAAAACGGTATATGATTTTTGGCCTATAGATATTAGATGTTATATATACTTATATTCATTTTATATATTTTTATATACTATATATTCATATATATGTTACATATATTTATATGTAACATATATTTATATATATTTTATATATTTATACATGCTATATATATTTATAGATGTTATATATGTTTATATGCTATATATATTTGTACATGCTATATATATTTATACATACTCTATGTTTATTTGTTATATATATTTATATATGCTAAATATATTTATATAGACTATATATATATTTATAGAGACTATATATTTTTATGTTATATATATTTTTAGCTGCTATACATGTTTATATATGATCTATATTTACCGATGCTATATATTACATGTAATACAGGTGAAATCTCTAAGGTATTAGTTATTCCTGCTAGCAAACACACCTGCCCAGTGCAGCAGCACCCAGCCAGGAAAATGCCAGAATTATTTGATGTTTTCAGGTGCTGCCCGTGCCCATTTCTGCAGCAGAACACCAACCTTGCCCGAAGAGTATTTGGGATAAAAAGCTCGGGAAGAAACACCTCAATTATTTTGACAAGAACTGGCTGATTTCTCCATTTTAAGATATAATTCCTCTTATTCTGAAGGAATATGAAGCAATTATTCCTCACCTTTACCAGATCAAATCTCCGTGAGTTTGGCCCAAAAGGAGTAACCCCTGAGGAAAACAAGGCAGGGTTTCAGGTCTTTTATTTTTGATTTATGTAGGCAGAGAGTGCCAGGAGCAGGGGGATGGTTTCAGGCCTCCAGAGGGGATGTTTCATTGGAATTTTGGGGTGGAATTCCTCCTTGGGAGAGTGGCAGTGTCCCAGACCAGGTTGGAGCACCCTGGGACAATGACAAATGTCCCTGTAACCTTGGAAAAACGACCTTTGGAGCATCCAGAAGAAAAGATTGCGGCAGTGCCTGTGCTGTTATTGACACAATTTTTATAAACTGAGGGGCTTCCATGAAATCCCAGTCATCTTCTCCACAAAAACCAACAAAAAAGTGAAATACTCGCAAAGCAGGAGCATTCCTCCGTGGTAAACAATAGCTTTGGAGAGAACATTCCATCAATTAAGGCAGCTCTTTCTCCCTGCGAGCTGACATCCCCAAAAATTGGAACAGAAGGGTATGTGAAGAGAGAATATTGCAGACAACAAATACCATGAATTATTGGGTACTGTGGGGGAGCAGTTGTTTGTGTTGGAGATATCAGCAGATCTTGATTGCTATTAAACAATGTTTTAGTCCATGGTGTGGGAGTTTTAACTCCCGGGGTGGATAAAGGGGAAGAACTCACAGGGAATTCAGCAGAGGAAAATCAGTCCCAAACCCCGCTCTGACTCAGGGATGGGGCAGAATGAAGGAAAATCTGGAGACACCCTTTCACCTGTAGCAGAATTCCAGAAAATATGAATTTTTCTCTTAAAAAACACTTCACAAAGCAAAGACACCGAGTGTCTAGCCTGAGTTTAAGCCTCCCAAGTAATTTAAAAACAAAATCATGGATTTTTATGATGAAAATCCAATGGAGACGAGTCCCAGGCATATCCATATCAAATGAGGTGCTCCAAGTACATTACCTGACACATTTCCCTTTTTTTTTTGGCCATTAACGGAGGTTTATGGGCCGTGCCCATGCATTTCTTTTTGTTAATATATAAAATGAAAAGGGGGAAAAAAATCCCATCAATCAATAACTGAAGTGCAAGTTTCAGTTATTGACTTCACTGGGTACTTGGCATAAAAGTGAGCAGGAAATTTGAAGTTTTCTGCCACATTTAAAAGCAGCAGCAGTGGAATCTGTCAAATTAATTCCACTTCTGCTATGCAAATATAATAGAAGTGAATTTTAACTCTACAGGCACTTCACAAAGATTAGAGCCAGATTTGTAAACCCCAAAGCCGAGTTCTCCCTTATTTGTAGGTTCTGGAAAAGGGGAATAATTTGGGAACGTTCTCCCTGGTCAGAGGGGGATTATTCTGTGCTCTGCAGAGGTTTATGGTGATGGATAACAGCACTATGCAAAATGACCTCAAATCAATATTCTTCACAGCCAGGCAATAAAAGCAGAGATAGTCCCTGGAAGCATCCCTCTTTTTGTCACAGATTATTTTTATAAGTCTTAATATAGAAGAAAAGTAAGAGTATCTCCCTTTCCTTGTTTAGACAACGTGGCTCACAAAGATATTCTTGTGCTCTGGTGATGTCATAAACCAGAGGAATGAGGGTGAAGTCATCAGAACTGCAGCGGTAAAATTACAGCCCAGAAATTCAGAATCTGAGCGCTCAAAAAAAAAAATCTCTGTTTGATGTCCATACCTGGAGCCAGCTCGAAACTCGAGCCTGGATTTCTCCTGGAGCTCTGCTCCTCACAGACAGGGGATGGTTCCACGCCCAGAGCTGTGAGAATAAGGATGTGGAGCTGTTAGTCATGGAAATATCCAGGGAAAAGGGACTTCATGGCCATGCTCTGTCACTCTGACTCACAGCTCACATGTCACCCAGCTGATGGCATTCCTGGAAGACACCTGGCAGTGGTGGGAATAAAGGAAATCTTCCCCCTTTGAAGCTGAAATGTGAAATTTAATATGCACGCTTCCATGTATAAAACCATTACACACTGACAGTGTGCGGTAAATGTCTCATTTTAATATTTTTAACCTACCCAGTCAACTCTGGTGCTTCAATTCAGAGGAGAAAAGGATTCTCAGCTGAGCAGAATCACAGAAATTAAGAGGGGTGTAAAGAGTACATGAGGATTAATTGACTGTTCTCTTCCACTCTTCCCATGGTGTCGCTGATTTCTCTTTTAATTTAAAATATTAAAGGTATTTAAAGCACCTCCATCACCCAGTGCCTCTAAATAACAGACATCAGCATCACTAATACCTGGCTATTTTAAAAGAACAGCTGTTCTAGTTGCTGCTTTTATTTATAATAATATTCTTTCCAAGCCTCACCATCACATCATGTGCCTTAATGCAAGGGTAAAACCAGCGTGTGCAAAATTAGCATGGAAGAGACTAAAACAAGAGGGTGTCTCATGGTAGCAAGCACTAAAGGATTGTTTTAATTGCAAAAATGCCTCCCTCAGTCTGCTTTGATTTCGAAAAGGATAAATGTGCCTGGCAGGGATGTTCAAGCACATGTGAAAGTTCTGAGGAAGCACGTTCTCTGCACATGGAGCTGCACTGCCAGACCCACACTCAGCAGATTTACTCCACAGATTTGGCTCTGAAACAGCACTGACCAGTGCACTCAGAAACTCAATGAAGGCTTCTCCATCCCCCAAAAGTAAAGAGCTGTCCAAAAAAAGAGTAATTTGCAACTTTTTGCTCCTCTCTTTCCTTACCACAGGGAGCTCCTTGCCAGTCAAAGCTCCAGAAGATGAATCCACTGGAGCAGAAATCTGCTTTAAACTTTCCTCTTGCTGAGAGGCAGCTAAACAGGATGATGCTGATTGCCCACAAGGCAGGCAGGTAGGCAGTCATCCCGAGAGAAAAAAAGAATAATTCCATTTTTAAATCAGCCCAGAGCAGAGCTGAGTGTTTCCTCAACATTTTTTATTTTCTTTTTTGGTTGTGACTGGATTTCAGGCGCAGAAGAATAAAACTTGTAACAGAATCTCACTCTCTGATTCTGTGTTATGTCAGCCTCACATTTCTCTAAAAATATTGTGGAGAGGATAAAAATATGAGTAAAGGAGTGTTTCTATTTTTACATAATGGTCTTAAGATGGTGCTGAAATGCAGAGAGAAGGAAAAAGATCCTGGAAAATTCTTGCTGTTGAGGCAAAAATCATTTTTTTCTGGAACTGAGAATATCCTCTGCTTTGTTACCAAAGCCTGGATGGAGGCTCTGGGATTTAGAATATCCAGGTTGTTTGAGGCAGCTTCCCAGACACATCTGGAAGTGAAAATTCAGCCATGAAACCTTTGGGCACCACGTTTGGAATTTAATCTTTGCCATCACCATTCTGGGGGCCCGAATTCACTCGTGAGCATCACCCTGAGCCCCCGATGCAGCTGCTGCCCCTCCAGACCTGACCACGATTTTCAGAGCTCTGTCTCATGGTTCTGTCCTTGGTTTTTAGAGTCAGCTTTTCCAATCTGAATTAAAGTGAGACGAAATGGTTTCCTAAACACAAGATGCTGCTCCAGAGACTTCAAGCAAAGCATTCAACAACAAGAGGTGTGGTGTTTTTCATCGACGTGTGAGGGTTAGGAGGTTTTCAGGCTGGCATGAATGCCACTCGAGCCACCCAGATGGGATCAGGAGAGCACCTTTAGTGTGGCTTTATCTCTCTCCACACAAGTTTCATCTCTGATGAGGAATTGTTGGGCGACAGATCAGCGTTTCTGTGCTGGCAGCAGCGCTGCCAGATGATGTCAGATGATGCATTTCTCTGGCAGATGTCTGCCATCTGCACAGCTGCTCCAGCCTCTCTTGGAGAAGGGCTGTGCTCATCATGGAAGGGGAAAAAAAACCACCACGAGCCCCTTTGCTGTCACTCAGGCTCCTCTTTGGAGCCATTTTGATCCCAGTCAGGTAGGACAATCAGGGACAGACACCACGTTTGGCAATCAGGGGGGGTCCCTGGGGCCTGCAACTTGTCTTGATGAATCTCCTGGAGACAAACACATCATCACCCCTAAGTACAGCTCAGCTTGTGCAGCTTTCCCTGCACGCCAGCAGCAGCCCTGGCAAGATGTTGGAATTCAGCACGTTCCCTAATTATTTTGTGTCTCTCATTTTACAAAACTTGTTTTCCCCCAGTCCTTGTGGCTCTGGAACCCCAAACTCGGTGTTTCAGCGGCACAGCCCTTGCTGAGGACACAGCCCAAACCAGGCAAGACAAAGTCACCTTAGCTGAGCACAGTCAGGAATTTGATTTAGTGAAGTGTCTTGTGCTTCCCTGTAGGAAACCTGTGGCCAAAAGGAAGCTGAAAACACAGCTCCCGAGCCTCAGCTTAAAGCACGGAGCACAAGGCCAATCCTGAAAGCAGCAGGATGGAAATAAATGCAAGAACAACAAAACAGCCCTTCCCCTCTGCCTCATGCCCTTCTCCAAAAGCTCAATTACAATAATGTGAGTAATTAAAACCTAAGCTGTGATTTGTCCTTTCAAGAGTATTTAATGTTACAAAGCCTCTGGAACTGTAGGATCTTGCCCTTGTTTTTTTTTAATTTATTTTTATTTCTTGTTATTCCAGTTCCAGATTAGAGGGGATGTAAATATTTTCCTCCTCAAAGCCAAGCTATTCTGCAAAGATGTTTTTTTGAATGAAAGTCATTGCCATTCCACAGCCCACACTCCCTTTGTGTTTCCCATTTTTTTTTTGGAAGCCTAAACCAGCCCCTTGGGCATGCTAACACTCAGCAGTGTATCAGAGGAAATGACTCACGATTCCAGGGCTAATCAATATCCACAATGCACTTCATTCCCAGCATGGCAGAGAGTCAGATCCAGTCAGAGCACCAGGCCATTAAACACAGCCATTTGTGCTGGGGTTAACCTGGAGAGCAGCTTTTATTTTATAAACAGCCAAGCATTTAACAAAGTTATTGCACCGAAGGAAATCACTTTCAATATTTCAAATTTCCATCTTATGTGTCTGGCCAAGCTTCACTTCCAGAATTATCCCTCCACAAAATAATCCCACTACAAAATAATCCCACTACTGACCCTGCAGGGAAAAGATTCTGCCCTAGTGTCAGGCTGCTATTTCCTATTTTTGCTACCAAGATCAAAATATTCAGCAGAGGGAGCAGAACTGTTTATTTGTAGGACCTTCAAAATGCATGTGGAACGTGCATCTTCCTGCAGGGCACTTGTTGAACATTTAAACTGCATTTTTAAACTCCTTGGACTCCTTTTCTTCTGGGACTCTCCTTCTCCTCACTCTTCTTCAGGCTCTGTGTAATGTCTGGGAAGTCATTTATGCCACAGAGGATGGAAATGTGAGAAACAAAAGAAAACAAAAAGGTAGAGGCTCAAAAACTTCTCCAGTGCTCCTCCCACTCTCTCTACAAGAAAAGGCATTTTTTTCCCAAAAGTCCTTTCTATGATGCAATCAAAAAATATTTCAAAATTGAGAAATCTACATGGTGAAGAAAATCCTGCTTAATCACAGGTTCATCTTCTGCCCATTGCCTCCGTTTATGATTTAACAGCATGGAAAAAGGCTGGAAAATAATTCATCTTGGCATAAAGGGTGTGTGGTCTCACTGCTAGCACAATGCAATCTCCCAAATTGTGCGGTCCACATAAATCACAGAGCAAATGGAGCAAAGAAAAGGAAAATCCAACAGCAGAAGATCCTGTTTGGTGTCTCTGTGCTGCGTTTCCAGCTCATTTCAGGGATACCCAGGCTTAGGTGTGGTCAGCTGACATGGGGCATCTTTCTGGAACTGGGGGAGAATCACATTTATGATCAGCCAGGTCTCTTGGGGGGTTTTTCCTCGCTCTTTTCCGAATTCATGAGGAAAAAAAATAATTTTCAGCAATAACTTATGGAATTTTTCCCTGGATATTGAGTTTGATATCTGATTCATTTAAGCTAAAAGTACAACTCACCATATTTTGTTCTGTAATGAAGCCCCAGGGTTAGGTGTTCTGTGGTTTTGGGTTTTTTTTGCTTAACAATCTTTTGTACATCGAGACTTGGTTTCTACTTTCTTGGCTGAGGAGTAATTTTGTATTTCTGGCCTTTTTGGAGTAAAATCCCAGCTGGAAATTGGTGCTTACCCAAGAATAGAGGCATCATTTTCCCTGCTGTTCCCCCTCCATCCCCAGCAGCACAAAGAGCTCCTGTCAGGGCAGAGCTGGACATAAACAATCCCAGATGGGAGCTCCAACACATCCCTCCCTGCAAAACTGACCCTTGAGCAAAGATGCCACTGGAAATCACAGATGTTTTTACAAAAGGGAAAGGGGGAAACCCTTAAAAGTGTCGTGTTTGTGTTTGGGGTGGCCTGGGAGCTGCCAGCATCCCCACAGGGAGTGTTCCAGGAGCTGCCCACAGCCAGGGGAATTGTATCAACACCACACTCGTCGTGTACAACATTATGGGAGCTTTAATGCCATTAATTTATGGCTGGGGAAGGGAAGGACGCCTGGTGGCTTGATGCTCCATCAGGGTGACAGGATGGCATTGTCACCCCTGCCAAAAGATCTGCAAGCTGAGGGAGGTTCTCTCCTTCTGCTGGGAGCTCCAGCTTGTGAGGATTCACAGCTCCAAACCCTCTGCTGCCAGTGGCAAGAGAGAATCTCCCCTTTAATCTGTAAAAAATGATGAATTGAGAGCTCCCCTTGCTTTGGTGGAGGCAGGAGGGTGCAGTGTGGGCTCCCTGTCCCACTGCAGGATAAATCCCCCACAGCAAACTGGGGACACAGCCCCTGCAGAGCTGGTGGGGCCTTTTGGGGCTGCCTAAAACCACAGGCCAGACAGAATTAAGGAAATAAAAAGCAGTTCTATTTATTCAAGAGCCTTCAGGTACATTTAGGGCAGACAAACATCCAAAATGGACAATGGGTCATGGGTTTCACACTTTGATAAATTTGGTCCATTTTAGGGGTTAATCTCCCAATTCCAGCTGCAGGGAATGAAGTCATTTATCCCAAATTTTGTCCCCCCAAGTCACTTTTGTTTCCATCTCTCAGGCCTGAGGCAGTGAGGTGTTCTTGATTGCCAGGCCTGGAGAGGAATTGTTGTGTCTGAGCCAAGTGGGGAAGCAGCAGCTCCCAGTGTGTGTGGAGTTTGGAGTTACACACTAAAGAACTGCAGGGTTACAAAGAGATGGAAAATAGAAAAGCAGAAATCCTAAGGCACCAGTGGAGCCCCTGGTGTAGGAATCCTGAGTGGGATGCAGAGGGAAGAGCAGAGGCAGCGCTGCTGGAACAGGAACAAAACCCAGCTCTGATCCCTGCTGGGGAAGCTCTGTCCTCACCCACACAGGATGCTCCAGATCTCCTGCCTTGTGCCAGCACCACCTGATCACTGCAGGTGAGACATGGAAAAAACCTTCCTCTGCTCCAAACTTTTGCATTTCCAGACCGTGCTGTGCTGCTCCAGGTGTCCACAGAACGTGGGTTTGCTGTCCATTCACACAAACTCAGTGTAGTGGCTTCTCAGTTCAGACGGGCAGCTTTAAACCTCTTCAGAAGGAACAATTTTCATGGTCTCCTCGCCGTAATAATCATTATTCACTTTTATTTTATGTGGTTACAGGTGGAAAAAACGGGGCTGGGGAGCTCAGGCAGTCAGATTTCAGAGTCTGGACAGACCTGCTGAGTCCTGGTGCTCACTAATCCATCGCCTGCTGCCTTCTGCTGTGACCTTCTGCAGTTCTTCACAGTGCCCCAGCCTGTGAAATGTTCCCAGACTAATTAGCCAAAGTGTTTAATAAAGAACGGGGCTATTGCTGGTAATTTAGCATCTCATTTCTGATGTATGGCGTTACTGCGTGTATTCCTGAAATCAGCCATTAATTCAGGCAACACATTTTCTGGCATTGGGAAGATAATGGCTCCCAATTTTCCTTGGTTTAACCTCCTGCAAATCTGCAAGACTTTCTGCAAGAATAATTCCCATTCGAACATTCCCTGACTGAGCTGTCTTATTTTCCAGAGGAACCAATAAAAAACAAAGGAAAAAAAAAAAAAAAAAACAAAAAAAAAAACTGGGATGGAATTAAAAATGAAAGGTTTCTCCTCTCTCTCAGCAGAAAGTGATAGAGGCCAACTTGGAGAAGTCCAGGATTTGCTATAAGCAAGCTGCATCCTGGCAGTAAAACCCAATTCCAAAGAGTTGCCTGAGCCAGAACTTTGCTGTGTTATTATGGGGGTGCTCAGAGCAGAAAATGTGTCGGATTTACCACAGCCACACAAAAATTCCTGCAAGCAGCTGCACCCCAGGTTTCTGCCATTCCAGCATCCACAAATAAGTGGGGATGGGGCAGGCTCCCACCCAGCTCTCGGAGCTGTGTAACTCTGCATCGAATGTGGGGGGAGCTCAAAGATTTTTGGGGGCAAACAAAAATTCCCGCTGGCGCTCTGAGCTCTGCTGCAGCTGCCAGGATGCTCTGCTGTGGGAATTGCTGCTGCTGGAATCTTCTCATGAAGGTACTGAAGCCACTTCCCATCCTTCCTCCTTGCTGCAGAGCCCTTTTATAGGAGTCATGTTTTGCCTTTTCTGTTCTGGTGTTTTGTTTTTTTTTTTTTGCTGATTTATGCCCTGGCACATCTGTGAATCCCCAAACAGGTGTTTTCTTCTGGAAAATAGCTGGAAGCCCTTTGGAATAATCAGAATTTCTCTCTCCCACTGAGCCCACACCTGAGTGGGTTGGTGAGAGGTGCTCTGGTGGAGGGCTCAGGGTTTGCATCTGGGCATTTGGGATTTGGAACCCTCTGCCAGCCAGGGCAGTGGCCAAAGCAGCCAAGCAGCAGCTGGAAAGGGAATAAAAGATGTTTTTGAGCTACTCTCTGAGTGGGTTAAGGGATTCTCCTGGCTGAGACGAGAGTGGTTGCTGAGATGCTGAGCCAATTCTGCTGCTCTGCAGCCCTTCCCGTTGTTCTTGCCAGCTCCACTCCTTGCCTGCAGCGTGCTGCTGGCTGCAGGGGAGCAGGGATTGCTTCTGGAGACAGGAGCTCCAGCCACGACTTTGATCAGTAATTGAGGGTCCCTTTGTTCCCTGATCCTGATTTAGTGCCCTTCCTCTGGGAGGGGAAGATTCCGTCTCTGCCAGATCCCTGCAAGGATCCAATATCCTCTGGATTGTTCCAGTCTCAGCTGGGGCATGGTTTGAAGTGTTTGGAGGTGAATATGGGCAGGAAAACACATCTCCATCATCATTTACTCACCTGGTCCTTGCTGTGCTGAGATCTCAGCTCTTGCCTTGGGCTGGGATGAGGCAGATTTGGGAATTGAAATCCCTGAGGAGGCACTGCCACTGTCCCTGCAGGGATGGGGCAGCCCCAGCCAGGTTTCACCCAGCCTGGCAGGGAGGTGGCAGCTTCATTTTGGTCCCACTGTGCTGCTTGCATTTGTCCCAAGAGGAGCTCAGAAGGAAGAAGAAAACTGAGACTTTATATTTACAGCCTATCTGTGGCCCTTTGTGTCCTTGTTGTTATCTGTGAGGGGAAAAAAAAAAAAAATCCATTAAAATTTGGAGGTGGGAGATAAATAAATGCAATTATATTTCTGGCTATCAGCAGCAAACTCCTGACAAAGTTCCAATGTTGTTTTGGTGCTGGGGATTAGCTGATAGTGGTAAAAAACAAGGCTGAAATAAAGAAACCTGTAACTGACAAAACAGGGACTTTCCCTTCCTGCTGCTACAAAATGTTTAGGAATAAAGGGTGTAAACTGTGATTAGGAGGCAAAATATTTGGCTGAGAGCAGCTCTGAAATTTACCAAAGGCAGGGGTGAAAGTTGGAGTGTTTGAGTGTGAGTGCTGATTATGTCCTGGTCAGTAATTACAGCCTTTGAGTCTGACAAAACACTGAAATTCCATTAAATCCTGAGATTTAAGGTGGACTGGGCCAGATTTCCCATCCTGTTCATCATCTGGAAGCACCTGCAGATTAGAAAAACAAGAGCCTCTCTTGAGGAAAACCCACAGCACCACCTGGGCTCGGAGTCCTCTCAGAAGAGAGGCTTTCCTCCCTTTTTTTTTTTTTTTTTTTTTTATAATGTTTGCATTTCAGTTGTGGTTTTCTTTTGATGAGTTCATTTGCCTTTGTGTGGTTTGTCTGATTGCGAGGCATTCCTCCTCTGAAAGAACATAAATATTTACAGAGCACCCAACATCAGAAATGTCTTTTGTAGCGAGATTCCATCACTTCCAGCCTGCAAGGAAAACTTACAATTAACTGCGACGGGCTGCTGGCATTTGCATCCAGGAGACAAATCCAATTTACTGGGTTTGATAGCACCAGGACTGGAGGTTTTCTCAGGAAAATGTGGAGCTTTCCTGTTGCTAAAAGGAAATTCTGGCCCAAATTCCCACTTGAACACATTGTGATCAGGCAGTGAGAGGGATATAAAAGTGAGCTCTGGAAGAACATCCCGGCTTTGATTTGCTTCCAAAGCGTGGCAGCTGATGGGACAAAGGGAGCACCTGCAGGAGCCCATCCCTGGGGAATCCAGAACTTCTGAGGGAGCTTCAAAGCCTGCTGTTCCCAGCTCCTGCTCCTCCTGCCACAGCAAAACCCCTCAGGTGTGGGGACAGCAGCTCCAGCCTCGCTCAGCCCTTCCCAACTCACACCAGGAGGTTTTGACAAACCCAACTCACACCAGGAGGTTTTGACAAACCCAACTCACACCAGGAGGTTTTTACAAACCCAACTCACACCAGGAGATT
>CM031877.1:2585911-2601455 GCA_018697195.1 Certhia americana
AAACCCAACTCACACCAGGAGATTTTGACAAACCCAACTCACACCAGGAGGTTTTGACAAACCCAACTCACACCAGGAAGTCTTTACAAGCCCAAATCTTTCAGGGACAGGGATGCAGGACCCCCTCAATGCCTCTATCTCTCTTCCCTTGTCCCCATCCCATCTGGTTGTCACAGCGAATGTTGGGTTTGGTGAAAAGCTCCAGGGAGGTTTGGTGTGCCCATCCCTGGAGGAGCACAGGGAAGGGCTGGAGGTGGCACTCAGAGCTCTGGGGACAAGGTGGGGATGGGACACGATGGTCTCAGAGGGCTTTTCCAACCTCCCTGATCTCGGGTTTCCCTGGAAAAGTGATGGTTTAACCCAGCAGGGATGGAGAGCAGACAGACTCTCCCCAGCCCGGCCTTGCTGTTGCCATGGCGATGTGGCACTGGCCTCGCAGCTAAAGTTCAGCTCAGCCGGGCTAAATCCGGGTTTGCTTTGTTCAGACTGGGCTGTTCTGTGCCCAGAGCCTGTGGGAGCTGCTCGGTGTGGGGTGGCTCCTTGCCAGGGGGTGACAGGAAGGACAGCCATGGCTGGACAGCAGCACATCCAGGCATTCCTCCCCCTTTCCGGGGTGATCCCACAGCTCCTGTACCTGTAATTCATTAATTTAGGGTTATAAGAGCATTTTCTGGTAATTGCACCGTTTCTTTTGTTTGGCCAAGCAGGAAAATCCCAGCAGCATCTCTGCTCAGCGTTCCAGAGCTTTGCCATATTGCTGTTGATTTCACCACGGGATGGTTGAAATTGGAGAAATCCCCTGAGGCCATCGGGTCCTCCCAGCACTGCCAATGTCCCCAAGTGCCACATCCACATCCTTCCAAACCCCTCCAGGGATGGGGACCCCCGCACTGCCCCTGGGCAGGCTGTTGACCCAAAGCACCTATTGGAAAATGTTCTCTGCTCTGCTGAGCACATTTCCTGCCTCTTTTCCGAGGGCTTTCTCCTCAGGGAATGCTGTGGATGAGAGGTTTCCCTGCAGGCTCCCCGAGCTGCTGGATTGTGCAGAGCACAAGGACCTGACATGGAGGCAGCAGGGAGGTGAAGCTCAACTCCCCCCACGTGGAGCTCAACCTGTGTGCACATGGAACAGTGAGCCAAAATTCCCCTCCAGGGATGAAATAAATCCATTTTGTGCCTCTGGTTTCTGGCTATCAGGCAGTGCCGCTTCCCACTGCTCTCTGGATCATGAAATACCTGATTGCCACAAGGCAGAGGTGGTCATGGCACAGCTGTCCTGCTGATCTGTGATTCCCTGGGAGCAGAATTCCTCCTTCCCACAGTCCCTGACTGCTGAACTGGGGAGGAAGGGTGGCTGGGGCTGGATTTCTGCCCTGCTTGTGGCCTGGCAGCCCTGCAGGAGCTGCTGGTGGCTGTTGGGGTAACCCAGCCCACAGAGTTGCACAATCAATGGGGGAGAGATGAAAATATTGACAGGAAACCAGACAGGATCTATTATCATGGAATCAGGGGATGGGTTGGGTGGGAAAGGAACTTAAAGCTCATCCTGTTCCACTAGGATACAGTGGATATAGTTCCTGATATATCCAGGACTGATACAGTTCCACTATCCCAGGCTGCTCCAAGCCCCATCCAACCTGGCCTTGGACATTTCTAGGGATGGGACAGCCACAGCTGCTCTGGGAAATCCATTCCAGGGCCTCCCCACCCTCACAGGGAAGGATGCTTCCCTAATATCTCCCGTTGTTAAAAAACATCTAATTACTGAAGAGGATTGACTCACAAAACTGAAGGCCAGATCTCAAAATGCTAAAAACTGCCAGTCAAGCATTGCCTGGTGGATCCCAGCAGTGCCAGACCCAATCCCAGTGGGACACTCTGCTCCAGTGTCACCAGTGGAAGCAGCAGAGGCTCTGCCAGTCACTGTTCCCACCCTGCTCTCTTCCCTCACTGCTTCCAAACATCAATTCCTTGCCTTGGCTGCAGCCTGTGGCTCCTGGTTCTCTGTCCTCTGGAGCCTTCTTGTGTCAAAACCAGCCCCAGCCCCCTGCTGCCCCTGCTGCTGGTGCAGGAAGCCTTTTCTTGCCCAAAGTGCTGCACTTGCAGATGAAAACCCCTGCTCAGAGCGCAGCAAGGGATGCTGCCAGCTCCTGCCTCACCAGGGTTCAAACGTGGGCTAAAGGAGGGCAGTGCCTTGCCAGCAGCCATCACACTGAGCTGCAGTGACACACTGCTGCATCCTCCTGCTGCGAGCAGGGCTTGTTTTCCTCAGCACTCTGCACATTTCAGTCCCTTTTCACTCCTTCAGACACTGCCCTGCATCTCCTGCCTGCCAGCTCAGGTTTTTGTGCTCTGCAGGTCTCCTTTCCCCTGGACAAGGGAGGGTGAGAGGGACAAGGGGTCACGAAATCCCCCCTGAGGAAATGCTGGAGTCAAGCAGGAAGCTTGGGGAAAAGGGACAATTTTCTCCTTGCTGTCCACCCACCTGGCCCAGCAGGGCAGAGAGGATCCGATGTCGTGTGGGTGAGGAATGCAGGGCCATGAAAACAAACACGGTCTGGTGATGAAAGCCCACACTGAGGGACCCGCAGGGGGGACAGAGGGGACAGGGCTCTGGGAAGGGAAGTGGGAGCTGGCTCCTGTTCCTGGCCACTGCTCTGCCGTGTGACCTGGAGCACATCCCATCTCCTTTCTGGGCCTTTTCTCTCCGGGTGTCAAGTGGGACGCTGGCCCTGCCCGAGTTCCCAGGCAGGAGAAAAGCAGGCTCCAAGCTCTTTCCCATGTCACAGCCCCCTTTTCCCCCTTGTCACAGCCGGGGAGGCAGGGCCTGTGCCTGGGACAGGGGACAGCCCCTGGGCTGGCACAGCAAGGAGCTGGGCCATGGCACACAGAGGGGACAGAGGCTCAGAGGAGCTGTGTGCTTTTCCAGAGGCAGAGCTGGAATGGGAATGCTGACCTAAAACATCCCTACCCAGGCTGCTGGGGCACTGGGGACACTGTCACGGCTGGGACATTGTCACTGCTGGGACACTGTCACTGCTGGGACATTGTCACTGCTGCCAGCTCTGCTTCTGGGCTGGCACCTGCTCATCGCCCACCCCAGAGCTACCTAAGTAGCCCCAGAAACTCTCAGGATGCCCTGATGTCCCCACAGGAAGCCTTTACAAAGCTTTTCAGAACACCAGCAGAGTGGTTTTGGCACAACAAGCTCCAAGCTCTGGAGCTCCTCTTCCCTGCCACACCAGAGCTGCTTCCCCGGCGTGCTGGGGAAACACACCTGCAGGGCAGCAGGCTCCCTCTGGAGCTGCAGGTGTGCTCAGGTGTTCTCAGGGCACTGATAGCTCGTGCTGAGGTGTCTCTGTGTCTCAGGGATCAGAGACAGCCCCAGGACAGCAACACAAAACACAAATCCCTGCCAAGTGGCAGAAAAGCTCTCGTGTTTTGGAGCAGGAGGAGTGGCAGGGCTCAGGGGCAGAGCACAGCCCCTGATGTGGGGATGGAGGGCTGTTGACACACACTCCTGATGGGATGGAGGGGCTGTCACCCGAGCTACAGGGGGAGTGGAAGGTGCAGGGGGAGTGGAAGGTGTCTGGGGGTGAGGCTAACCCTGCAGGGGAGAAATCACTGCTGCTCGACAGAACCAAAGGAATGCAGCTCTCTGTTTGCAGGAAACAAGCACAGAAGCAACCAGCAGAGCTGGGTGGGACCTGGAGGAATGTGTGTGTGCGTGTGTCCCACCTCAGAGAGCAGCTCTGGATAAAATTCCCGAAGCTGGAGGTGCCATCATGGTTGAGCTGGGAGAGGCTCAGCAGTGCCCAGCTCTGTTGGAAACACCAGAGAAAGCAGCAGGAGGAGAGGATGGTGAGGAGGGAGTGCTCAGCCTTGTGCTGGTGACCCACTTAACCCTCCACACCTTAAATGGTTCAAATACTTGACAAATGACTCCCCCACACCTTTTGGGCTTGGGCTGTTTGCCATCTGCACACGCAGATGCTGATTTGATAAAGGTTTATTTTCCTTGTCTGGCGGAGAGTATCCATGGGAAAACAGCCCAGCTGCCTCCTGCAAGCTGAGATGGGCACAAGGAATTCAACCCCAGGGGAATTTGGGGCAGTTCTGAGGGGCAGAGAGGAGCCTTGCCACTGGAAATGCTTTTCCTGGCCCCAAATCCTTGCTCTGCACCCAGACATCCATCTCCTGGCTGGCAGTGATATCCCATTTTCTGCCAAGAAGTCCAGAGCATCCCTCATCCCCTGCTGCCTCAGGAAGCAGCAGGGAGATCCATCTTGCCCTCTCCTTAGCTGTGTTTTATAGCATCAATACCCACCTCTACATTTTAATTGCCTGTATTTTAATTGCCTCTCCCCTGTTACAATAAATGCAAAGCTCGCAGAACCCATTCAGGGAAAAAAAAAAAACCAAAAAACAAAGGGCTGGCAATAAAATTGGCATTTCCTAATGTATTCTTCCTCCCAGAGACTCCTGGCCTGCAAGAACTCATCTCTCAGTGCAGGGAGCATTTGAAGGCATTCAGATCATGCACACCTTATCAGTCCGGGAAGTAATAAATAATAATAGCAATAATAATTTGCAATTGCTTCCCAATGTAATTTAGCTTTTTCAAGAGGAGCTCTGAGTATCCTTCCTTGTTCCTGAAGAGGCTGTGACCCGGGCCCAGCGGGACTGGCAGGATTTAATTGTGGCACTGAGTAATTTCTCTGCTGTGGAGCACGAGGAGCTGAAGTGGGGCAGAGCCAGCAGCACGCTGCCTCGGGACCCTGCTGACATTCAGCTGCTGGGAGAATAATTGTGGAACAGGGAGGTGATTTTTTTTTTTACCTGCTCAGGTCTCACCTTCACTGGTTTGAAGCCCCATCCTGCAGGTCCCTACCCAGGTAGGGGCCAGCAGGAAAATTGCCTGTTTCCTGCCTTTTGAGAAGGAGCAAAGCAGGTGCTTTATTAGCTGACATCTGATGGGGGTTTGGGGGAGGATGTGACCTCCCCCCTTCCTTGTTTTTCACTTTCCTATTCAGCAGAGGAAGCAGAATTGGCCTCTGAGGCATTAAAACCCAAGAGATTTGATATCTAGGGCTGCAACCGCACCAACAGCCACTGCTTGAGCCCATCTTGAATTAAATTTGGGGACTGGCCTCTGTACTGAGCCAGAAATGAGGGAGGCCTCTTCTTTTAGGGGATTAGATGGAGGTCTCTGACAGGACCTCCTGATTTAAGATCACTGACCTTCTCTTATTTCTCACTGTGGCTGCAGCAGAGACCAATCAATACAGCTTTTCTATAAAAACTGGCTTTGCATCTCTCTTTATCTGATTGCATTTCTCTATTAGAATGCAACACGCCACCGAGATAAAATGAAACACTTTTTTTACAGATGCCAAACCAAGATTTCCATGCAGCCAAATCCCAACCCATGGAAGACTGGGGATATCTGGGGTTTGAATACCAGTGCCAACACTTTCTAGAGGTTTTCTAAAGATCTGAAATACAAAAATCATCCTTAACTGCTCTGAATTTCTCTCCTCTGTCAGAAATGAGCACTTTTTGCCCCCTGAATGCTGCACTGGCTCTGTTTTGTGCAGGACCAGGTGAACACGAGGAGCTGCTCCCCACCTGTGTGAAACAGGGCAAACTCCCCTCTCCCTTTTTACATTTGAGCAGTTTCTTCTCTGCTGGTGGCTCAGATCTGGGTCCCTGCTGAAGGATTGGGTGTGTTTGAAGTTTGACAGATTCACCTGTGCCTGTGTTTTCCAGTCCTGAGGAGAAGCTGGATGAACTGCAGAGCAAATAATTCTTCCTCCCTTCAGAGCCTCCTGAGAGCTCCCAGCTGCCATCAGGCATTATTCCCTGGGCAACACAAGGATCCTGGTCATGCTGACTTCAGACTTTTTTTTTGTATTTGTGATAAAAAGATGGGGGGCAGCAGAGAAGCCAAAAAATTGGGAAGGGGCACAAGGAGTAAATTCGACATCTTCCGTGTAAATACTCAACATTTTCTTTAGCAGCATCACAGATCTGGGCAGGTTATCAGCTTGATAAATGTCATTTGTGGATTGATTACAGTTCATTCCCTGCACTCTGCTGACCCACAGCAGCTGAAAATTCAAGGCAGCTGCTCCTGCTGAGCCTTGCTGTTCCCTCCACATCCTCATCACCCCCTTTTTGACTCCTTGCTCCTCCCAGGATTCTCCTTTCCCTGCTTTGTGGCCCAGTTTGCAGCACTATTTTTGAGAGCAAACCCTGCTCCACTCCCACGTTGGGATGGATTAAGAGCTTGTAATTGCTGCTGCTTTAAACTCCTCATTAAGGAGCTGCCCAGAGCAGGTTTAATCAAGGCAGCAGCAGCTGCCTGGCTTCAGGAAGGCTCCGGTGGTGACAACAAGCAGTGGCAGCTGGGGACACATCCCTGCTACCTGGGGGCCTCTCAGGGCACAGCAGATGTGAAAACAACTCTGCTCCCCATGGAACTGCTGTCCCAGAGGAGCCTGAGCTGGTGCTGGGGTTTTATCTGTGCTTCACCCCCAGCCCAGAGCTCTCCTGGTGAGCAGAGCCCTGCCAGCATCACTCCAAGTGCTCCCCCAGGCTCTGCCAGCACACAGCAGACTCCACAGAGGAGGGATTTGGCCACAAACACTCCCTCGGATTTTCCTGAAAAGAAAGGAAAAAAAAAACCTTAAAAGGTTCTCATTCTAAATCTGCAGCTCGGAGAGGTTTGGAGCCCTCCCACTTCTCACTGCTGTGCCCTGGGCTGCCAGGCTGGGAAAGGAGCTGGGAAACTGGCCCAGATTCCTGCATGGAGCCCTCAGCAGCAGCCCCACAGCCCCTCCTGTCCAGCCCTGCTGCCCCTCTGCCCCTGCCAGCCTCCAGAGGAAGAGCTGTGCAAACACTGAGGCAGCACAAGAGTGCCTTTGGGGCACAGTTCCTTCCTCAGGGATTCCTGAATCAGTCTCCAGTGCAGGGGATGGCAGAAGGGAGAGCTCACCCCCCTCTCCAACGATTCCTGAGTTCTCCATCCTCTGCCTGATCCTTCCCCTGCAAGGACTTTGTGGCAGCTGCAACCAGGATTCGTAAATTTAATTTTTTGCTGGTTGCTGCTGCTCAAGGTCTGTCTCCAAAGCAACCCTCCATTTCTGTGTGGCTCCCAATCCAGGTCTCTTGGCCGGCGGTGCAGGGTGTCCCAGGAATCTCTGTTCCTTTCCTCTTGGACGGGCACAAAGTGAAGGAATTCCAAAGTCTAAGCTGGGGATGGAAATGCTGCTTTCACACAATATGCAAATAAGGAACTCCTCACAGCGAGCCCCGAATGTGGGAAATTTGGCAAGGGAGCTGAGACAATCCCACATTGGAGGTATTTAATGTCCTGTTTAAAAACAGCATCTGACTTCCAGCAACTCTGAGCAGACTCCTCGTGCAGCATCTGTTATCATCTCACATCCCTCCAAAATGAGGATTCTCCTTTTCCTTGGGCAGAGGACACAGGCTGTGTCCCCAGAGGGTTTGAGACCACCACAACACCTTCCCCTCAAACTAAAATCTAATTCATCTGCATTGAAGAACGTTTAAGTAATAACGTTGTTTTTTTGCAGGAAAAAGCAAGGTAAGGACGCTCTGGAAAGCTCCATTAGGCAGATGGGACACCCAAATTTTCACATCAGCTTTTGCCAGTAACAAACCTGTCAAAGCACTGAAAAAGGCTCAGTAATTGAGCCTGGAGGAGCTTTAAGAAGGGAGAAACGTGTTTGCAACGATGGCATCTCAATTTTCAGATTCTGGAGTGGGATTTCTGTAATAGGGCAATTTGCACGTGGAGGTATTTTTATTCCCTAAAAAGAAAAACGCTGTTTCCTCTTCCCCTGGGCTGCTCCCATTTGCTGAGGCACGGCTCCCAGCAGCTCCCAGCAGCAGCTCCTTGGCAAGGCAGAGCAGATTTGCGGTGTCTGAGCACATTTGGGTGAGCAGAGAGGCAGGAGGGAGCATCTCCTTGATGGGGCTGCTCTGCAGAGAAAGCGCTCAGGGGCAGAGGACACTTGGAGCCAGTGACACCCAGACAGGAGCTGGGGCTGGCAGAATCCTCCTGGACACCTCTCAGATGGCCTTGGCAGCTCCTTGTGTGGGAACAGCCAGGTATGCTCAGCTCAGAGGGATTTTCCTGCACTGACTCGTTTTATGTCGAGTTGGACATAAAATTGAGCCGGCCACGTTTCAGCGTGTGCCTGTGGGAATGGCAAATCCACAGGGGGAGCAGCTCTTCCCGGGAGGCTTCTTGGGTAAAGAACAACCAACAGCAGCAGAAATTGGGACCACGGCAACGATTCTGCTCCAGACCTTTCTCATTCAGCAAAACTCAAATCAAACCCGGGGTGAAATTCCTCCGAAAGTGCTTCCCGCTGGAAGGAAACCTGTCTGAGCTGCGAGGATTGTTTGGATTAGGAAGAGTCTGGCTTTAGAGCAGCCCCCAGATCCCGGTTTGGAAGGATGGGGATCTCAATATTCACTAATTAACCTATTAGTTTGAATTAGATACCGCCACAGCCGCTCATTTGCTAATCTGGAAAACGAGCATTCCAGATGCAAAAGGGATGACTTCTTTTTCTCTCACTCATTCTTTCTTTTCTTTTCTTCCCTTATTTCTTTTTCTGCTTGGCGAAAGGTTTAAATGCCCTGTCAACACAGAAGGAACACAGGGAAAGAAAAAGTGACAAGATGAAAGATTAAGGAAAATGGGGAAGATTAACAAAGCTTGATAGGCAGGCAATTAAAATCGAAGTGAAGGATCGTTAGTATTCATTACCAGAAAACACGGGCAGGGAGGATTGTGCAGCTGCTGGAAATCCCCAGGACCTGACTGGGGAGAAGTCATCCCAAAAACCCACTTGCTCTTTTGGCCGGTGAAGTTTCCCCTGGCAGTTAAGTGGATTAGCTGCTTTTTGTTGCCTCTTCACCCTTCAAGCCTTATCTGGGCTAAAGAGTGTTTGAAAGGCCTTTGAAATGAGGTTCTTGTCAAGGCTTTCAGGGAGGTGAAATGTTCAATAACAGCCAGCACAGTGACAGGGGCTGACTGAACCCAGCCAGGGCCAGGCACGGGGGCCAGGCAGCACCTCTGGAACAGGGGAAAAGCAGGGAACAAGGAGGGGAATGTGGATTCACAGCTCTCACTGTTCCCAGGTGTCACCAAAGAAATGAAAGGAAGAGGAGGAAGAACAGAGCTGATGAGAACTTGCCTGCCAGGAAGGTTATGACAGGTGACAGGACACAAACACGGCTTTTCCACGTGTGGTTTAGGGGTTTTTTTCCGATTTTTATTTATCCTTTCTTGCCATTTCTGACATTTCAGAAGTGAGAGTGGAAGTGCAGCTGCTGAGCAACCTTGCAGTGGCATTGCTGCCTCTGCCTTCCCCGCAGCTCCAGGTGGCTCCAGGTGCCTCACACTCCCAGTTAATGCCTTCCCTGTCTGGATGAAGCAGTGCTTGGAGGCTGGGGCCAGACAAATTGGTCCCTGGGGGGACGATGATATGTGGCAGCGCCGGTTTGCATCATCCAAGCTACATCCAAACAGCCAGGCTCATTCCCACAGCGGCAGGCTTTGGGGAGAGGAGGCTGAGCCTGGGGACAAGGATCCATCTGGGGCTTTTCTCCGTGTGTTTTGGGATTGAAAACCTCCTTCATTTCAAAGCAGGTCAGGTTAAGATGGCTCTGAACATGCTGCAGCCCCAGCAGAGAGTTCAGGCAAGAGGGGAAGGTGTTTGCATCACTGAGAACATTTTAAAATTGCAAAGCTGCCTAAAAGATTCCTTAAATACTTGAAGGGCAGCATTAAAGCAAATATCCTCCCCTGCCTGGCAGGCAGCTGGGGATGGGATCGGTGTGCCAGGGTCAGGCTCCTGCAGTCTGGCATTCCCTGCCCCCAGATCCATGGAAAACACATCCCTGGGGAAAGATGAAAGGTGTCTGGTCATAGCCAGGTGCTTAAAAGCAGCACAGACTGATTTCAACCCCCACAGTATCTCGGCGAGGAAGAAATCTCAGATTTCATTTCCTACCGTTCAAGGCCAGCCCAGGGGATTGTGCCTGTGAGACACTAACTTTGAAGATATTGCTGCTGGGAAAAGGAAGCTTTGATGAAACCAGTTAAAATTTAGAGAATAGATAAGAGAGAGGCTGGATTTAGATAAACTAATCCAGGAACTGGTAACTCATTGCCTGTCAAACTTATGTTTATGTAAGTTTGGCTTGTAAAAACACAAGACGATTGCAGACCCTCTATCTCCAGAAACAGTCCTGGGAACAAGAAATTCCAAGGAGTCATTTATCACGTATCCATCAAAGGTTAAAAGTTTAGAACGAGGAAGACTAGTTTTACTTCTTCCTTTTGGTGACCACTCCCCACATAAGACCCCCGACTCATTTCAGAAAACAAACTACGCATGCTTAATAGCCTTTTTGTCAATTAGCATACGAAGCGGAGAAGAGGAGGTGACAAGGGTATGAATATGCATTTGTATTTTGTGTATTCAACATTCTTGTGGATAAAAGGCTCTGTAATTACCTGTGATCTTTGCAGTGCGTATTAGGGAGCTATCCCACGCAGCTGCCCGGCCGTCAATAAACATACACTTTCTAACTTAACTGTTAGAGAGTCTTTTGTCCGTCTCAGTTGGGTATCGATATTAGATCGATATCCATATTTTAATAAATCACCTGAAGCTTCCCCTGCTGTGGAACAGGAGGAGGGAGCCCCTGAGTTTGTCCCCAGGGTGACAATGCCGCAGGTCCTGGCCCATGGAGGGGTGGCTGGGTGTCCTTTCTGAAAACTGAGCTGCTGCTGCTGTGCCACGAGAACATTCTGAGCTCTGCCCAGGTTAATTCTGCTCCGTAATTGCGAGGGTGAGAGTTCAATGAGCAGAGGGAAGGTGTAGGATTCCCATTTTGTTCAGGGTTTCTTGCCTTCCCCAGCTGCTGTCTGGGCTCTTTGGATATGGAAGGAACCCCCTGGTAGATCCACAAGCTGTGAAAACCTGAACTCCTTCCTTCTGCCACCCCTCCCACCTGCCAGAACCCACAGCTCTGAGCTCTCCTAAACAACGTCACTGTTTCCCCCTCCTTTTTGCTTCCTGTGAAAATCCACACGCCTGCCTTGCTGGATGATCACCAGGACATGCAATCCAAATCCCTCCTGCTCCACAGATGGAGAAGGAAACCTGCAGCCAGGAGAAGGTGTAGGGATGGCTCAGCTCCCCACAGCTCCTGGGGTTCATTTTTTGCACTGGGGCCTTCCCTGCCCCATGGTCAGAATTTTAATCCAGCTCCTGTTCCCTGGGCCCAAGGGAGAGCTCCCTGACAAGGTAACCTGTGCTTTTGTCCCTTTGATAAATGAGGCACCGTGTTCAGAGCATCTTCCTGATATCTCTTTCCTGGCCTAAAGCATCCAACACGTTCCTTTTTAATATCTGGGCTGAACTCTGCTGCTTGAACAGCCCCAGTCAGAACATTTCCCTGTTCATCACTCAGCTCCTGCTCCATCTGGGAATGCCAGCCATGCCCTGCTGTCTGCTCAGTTCCTGCTCATATTGGTCACTTTATCACGAGTGACAACCCTGGGGATGGAGCAGAGGAATTCAGAGCCTCTGGACAAAGGTTTGAGCCTGGTGGTTGACGGCTCGTGGTTTGTATTTTGGGATACAAAAGCTGCAGTTTTAGCTCAGGGCTTCTGATTTCCTGCCCAAAAGTGGGAGAGAAATGCTCCTAATGATTGTCAAACACAGAGTCAAGGCAGAATTCAGGTTCCCCGAACATCCTGAAGGATATCCCAAGTGAGGATCGTGGTGGTCCCCTCTACATCCTCTGCACTGGAGGGTTTTTAACCCCTGAGCATCTGTCACAACCACCTGTTCTCCCCCCTTCTGAGCCCAGCTTTGGAAAGAATGCAGCTGGAATTGGAATTGCTTGGCCATTTGCTCCTGCTGGGCTGGCTGGAGAGCTCAGTGAAACCAGGAGCCACTGACACACAACAAAACCCCTCTTTATCCCCCGAGGGATCCCTGCCAGCTCATCCTCCCAGCGCCAGGAGCTCCACGTGATTCACCAGCAATTTCTGCAAAACAAAGCCAGGACCCAACTCCTGGCCGCAAATCAGGGGCTGGGAAACTTCTCACAGATCCTACAAGTCTTTGCAAGGGCTTGTCCTCAGGTGTGAGGGCTTTGCTCCCTCGGGATGGGATCTGCTCCCTGCACTCCAAAGAAATGTCCACCATCACCAGTGAGGTCTCTGATCCAGGCTGCTCCCATGGCAAACTCGGGATTCGTGGAGCTGCTCCTTGCAGGCGCTTTGGTTCCTGGCTGATCCTGAAATCAGCTGCCTGAGGTCTGGGCTGACTCAGCTCCGTGATTCATTTTTCATTGATGAATTAGGAGAGCTGCTTAAAAACAGAAACCTGGCAGCAGCGAGGAAAGAGAAATATCCCTTAGGATGAAAAAGTGAGAGCGGAGGTGAGTGGGGTGTGAGGTGTAAGACAGGATGTGTCTCATGCCAGTGCAGGGGCTGTTTATTCCCAGATTTTCCCTGCAGCTGGACTGGGTGCAGAGGGAAGCACAGGTCCTGGCAGGGCTGGGGTGGCAGAGCAGTCTCTGCTGGTGCAATCCCCACTCACTGGGAAATTGGGAGATTTGGAGCTCCTCTCCCTGGGCTTGCAGGGATGCTGAGGAGGGAAATGTTCCTTCCCAAAGCCTGCTGAGTGAATCCATGGGAGATCTCCAGCTGACAGTGAGGTTCATGCCTGAGCTGGAGCACAGCTCCCCAGTGAGCTGCTGCTCTGGAAGTTCAGCTCTTGGAAGATGCATTTGCTCGCTCAGTGTTTGTTCTTCTTTCTCTTCCTCTTTCAAATACTCTGAATAAAAGCCAATCTGTGCATCAAGCACTGCTGGAAGAAGCGAGACCATCCCTGCAATCCCTCTCTGAGTTCTCACCCTTCACTTTTAATATTTCTACCTCAGCCTAACCCTTCTCATTGCAGCCCTGTCCCCGTTGCTTTCCCCACCCTGGAGATTCCATGAAGTTGTGTTTAGCAGAGGAGCAGGGGTGAATTTCCAGCTGGGGCAGGTTGGATGAGCTGCAGCGCTGTCAGCAGAGCTGGGATGATTTACTCCAACCAAACACGAGCAGCTACAATAACTCACAGCTCCGTGCTGCTGGAGGCTCCTTGCTTTTGTCAGCTTGGGAATGTGCTCCCAGCTGATCACACTTGGGTGCCATTCCTGGCAGCCTCCTGTGCCAAGGAGGGGTGGAGAGCTGATTCCCACTGCCCTGGAAGCTGATCCTGGTGTGAGACACATTGGGGAGTCACCCCTGGGGCAGGAGGTTTGGGGATCAGGCTGAGATCTTTAGATAAACAACATTTCCACTCAGTGCTGCAGGGGAAAATCCTCTTTTTCCCAATTTCAAGCCTTGCCCATGGTGAAGGTGTCATTCAAACCACTGAGAGGGAGCTGGAGGTCTGGAAAAGGGGGGGGCTCTGATCCTTAATCTCATTTTTTTGAGCTCGAGACACAGCTTTTCCAAGCCAAGCCTTGTCTCCTTGCCAAGCCGTCTGTTAAATATTGCGGAAATGTTCGGAGCAAACAACATATTTATCCTTTCAGAGCAAATGATGGGTTTGTTTCCAAGCAAGCCCCCATTCTGCCATGATTTATTCCTGCAGCCTGCACCTCTCATTCCCTTTTAAAAAACTCACTGAATGCAGGTGATGTATTTTTGACATGATTGATTTTGACCTGCCTGGGCCTGAGCTAAATGAATCAACAGTGGCAATTCCTGTGCCTAAGGAACAGCCCAGTGGATCCAGGTATCCTTCTTCCAATTGAAATGTTACAGCAATGGCCCTTGTTTTCCAGCTCAGGGATCATCTCCATCACACCAAACTGCTGCTGGGAAAGGATGGGAATCTCACAGAGCAAAACCAAGGCTGCTTTAAACCCTTTAGATTCAGCTTTCACTTGTTTTAAGGGGAGCCTTCAACCCAGGCTGACAAAGAAATTATTTAGGTGGGTTGATAGTGGCAACTTGTTGAAGTAACATTAATATTTCCCATTAATATTTCCCATTAATATTTCCATCTCAGCTTTCCGGGGAGAAATCCTTTGGTCTTGCAACATTTTCCCCTTCACATTTCAGCCTGCAGAGGCTCAGATAAACAGCTCAACTCACTGCTGCTTCCCCGAGCTCAGGTCCTGGGGGATTTTGTTTCCTGGCAAGCTGCACCTCGGGAATGCCCAGTGCCCAGGTTACAAACACAGGCTTCCCAAAAATGACGGGTTTAGCAGGAAAACGGCTCCTGGAGCCAGCCACTGGAGGGAGCCGCTGGAAGGAGGCTGGGCTTGGGCAATTCAAACCAGTTAAAATGGGATTTCAAAGGCTTTGCAGTCCCAGTGGCTCCTGCCTGCCCCAGAGCTGAGGAGGGATGGAAAGGCTCCAGCTCAGGTGTCACCATTCTCCCGACCTGCTGAGCCTCTCATAATCCATTGAAGACTCTGAAATATTTTGTCAGAACGTGTGCAAACCCTCTAGTGAGGGGGTGAAGCCAAGGCTGGAGGAAATCCACACACTGGGAGCAGCAATCAAGCCTTGTTCAGCCCTCCCTGAGCCTCTCCTCACACAGGGAATGCTCCCTTCACCTTCACCTGTCCCAGGCTGCTCCAAGCCCCATCCTTGGTCACTTCCAGGGGCAGCCACTGGGGATAAAAAGTGTCCCAAGTGATTTGTGTTCCATCCTGAGGGCAGGAAGCCTCAGCAGTGCTGTTTTCATTCCCTGCCCTTCCCCAGTCAGGCTGGTTTGTATTTCTGGGAAGGTTCCTGATTCCCCTCCCAGCCACTGGAGCACACTAGATGAATTCTGCAGAGGGTGAAAGGTGTTAAAATGGAAATGCAGGTCAAAAGCATAAATGCTGCTGGAACCTCCCCTCACTCCTGTGCTGCCCTGGAACCGACCCAGCCTCGGCTTTTATTTTGTAAAACCAACCCCCAGCTCCACAAAGGTTTCAAAGGCAGCCCTCTTTTGGCCTCTCCTGTATCCACTGGTAGCAGATGGAAATTCCTCTTCTCCCCCTCTGCTGGAGCTGGAGCTGAGCCCCTGCAGGGACTGAGGATCTTTTAACACCCTCCATAAATAAAATGTGCTTCCAGGAGAACAAAGCAGCCGGGTGGGGTGCAGGACAAGGGCCCAGCTGGGCAGCTCTGGGGCTGGGGGGGTGGCACAGGGACACCTGGCCCAGGAAGGGCTGGATGTCACTCCAGGGACACACGGAGGGACATTTGCTTCAATTCATTCACAGGCCAGGGGCTGCCCCTCAGCTGCCTCGGTCCTGGAGCAGTTTATGAGCTCAGAGCTGAGCTGATCTAATTGAATTATCTCCTAATGAGGTCTGTGCTCTGTAGGGGCGTGAGGGAAAGGGTGAGTGGTGAGCTCAGGGTTGTTTAGGGGAAAAAAAAGAGAGAAGAGAAGAGAAGAGAAGAGAAGAGAAGAGAAGAGAAGAGAAG
>CM031877.1:2601465-2613772 GCA_018697195.1 Certhia americana
GAAGAGAAGAGAAGAGAAGAGAAGAGAAGAGAAGAGAAGAGAAGAGAGAGAAGAGAGAAGAACTATTCATTAGGCTGTTCAATAATCAGATTTTTCTCACACATGCCATGCACTGGATGTCACCAACACCTTTCTCTGTCACCCAGACTAATCCACTTGTCCAGAGCTTGCCCTGGAGCTCTGCTGTGATCCCCTGGGAATGAGAGCCAAGGGAGTGGAAAGAGTTGGGAGATAGGGACAGGGAAGGGAAGGTAAGGAAGTGAAGTGGAAGGAAGGGAAGGGAAGGAAGGAAGGGAAAGGGATGAAGGGGAAGGAGGGAAGGGAAGGGGAGGGAAGGGAAGGGAAGGGAAGGGAAGGGAAGGAATGTCTTTCTTTCCAACTTGGCCACCACAGCCATGTGAAGGGCTGGGTGTTCACAGGCAGATGAAAGAGCAGAGCAGTGCTGAAGGGGAAATGAAAATGGAATCAGCTGGGAATGGAGCACAATGCTATGTTTAGCCTCACCAGGCACGGAAAAATATTTATTTCTAGCCTCAGGGATAGAACAGGGGCACGTAATTAAGCAGCATCAGTGATGAAGGCCACTCTTTTGATGCCTTTCTGACCCCAGGGAGCAGCTGCAGCAGCCCAGGAGCAGAGCTGGGGACACCAAAGCAGCACCAGCGACACCAGTCAGGATTTTTTTGGATTTTGTGTGCAGCCACAGTGCTGGGAGGATCCCAGTTTGGGACTGGAGGGATCATTCTGGTGGTGAAAGTCCAGGGATCCAAGCCAGGCCTTTGGATAAATCTCTCCTGGTTTTCTTTGGTGTGGGGATGTGTTTGGGCTTGAGCTGCTGGGAGGTGACAGCGCTGAGTGTGGCAGCTTGTGACAGAGAGGAGGAGCAGGGAGAGGTGATGGAAAAGGGCTGGGAGAGCAGCGCCAGCCCCAGCACCAAGAGCAGGAGCTCTGCAAAAACCCTGTGAGGAGCTGCATTCCTGGGAATGGGGCTTGGAGCTGGGATCTCCTGGAAATCCTCCTGCCGCAGCCACTCCCTGGGGTCAGAGCAGGGCTGGGGCTGTTAATGAGGCTGTTAATGAGGCTGTTAATGAGGCTGGGCTGATTGGCTGACCCCAGATGGGACCAGGGATGGATGTCCCCATGTCCCAGAGGGAGCTGAGGCCAGCACAGGAGTTCCAGGCACGGCTGTCCTGGCTCCAGAGCTCCTTGGCACCAGGAATTGCTAGGAATGATCTGGAAATCCCTTTCCTCCCAGTTCTGGGACTGGGAATCTCCTGGAGCTTCCTCTGTTGCTCTGCTGCTGAAACATCCCCAAAGCACTGCTGGAAAAAAATCCATCCGTGCCCATTGCTGTCCTTTCCCTCTGTCCTGGAACTTTTCCAGGCTGCTCTGCCCCAGATCTGGGCACCTCCAGCAGCACCAGGGGCTGGATTCACCAATTCCCAGCCCCTGTCTCCGACTTCCAGGCAGAATTTAAAGGGAATAAAAGCAGGGTTTGCAGCAGGAGCTGTCTAAAGAGGCTCCAAGTCGCCAGGCTGGTGGTTTGTGTAATTCCTGCTGCATTCCCAGCAGGAATGTCCTCCTGGGAATCCCGGGGCTTTAACAAAGGTTCTCCCACCTCTTCCCTGCAATTCCCTGGCTCAGACTGTGCCTGAAGTGTGGCACAGATGGACCAGGACACCTGGAGAACTCAATCCGGCAGGAACTGAAATGCAGGATGAATTTCCTGCACCTTTGGGACGTGGCTCTGCAGGAGCCCAGCTCTGCCTTTGCCATCTCACACCTTTGGGAGCTTAAATAAACCATTTCACAGACAGGAAAAAGGGCAGAGAATGACAAAAAAGCTTTCCTGCAATGAAAACACCAGTGGAATCCTCCTTCCTGAAAGCTGCTCCCTGCCAGTCTGTGCCAATTTCAAGAGGAAAACAAGTTATTCCTATTGGATCAGCACATTTGTCCTTAAAATGCTGGATTTCCAAATTTCCTGCTTAAAGACTTGGGTGGGAATTAACTCACAGGAGGTGCCAGCTTGTTTTTTGTGTGTCTGATGCTCCATGCACATTCCTGGTGACCTATAAATAATTAATAATAATAAATCTGCATATGCAGAGCTGCAGGCAGAGCCTCTCTCTCCACATAAAGAGATGGGCAGAGGCTTTTAGAGAAAAAAAAAAAAAAATCCATTTCTGCCCTAGCTGGGTCATGAAATTATGGCAAATATTTTATCAGATTTACAGCCCCAAAATTTTCACCGTGCAGGGACAGAAAGAGGAGGTCACCAGAGGGGTGAAGAGAAAAGGGTGTTTGTCTCATTTTCCCCTCTCTTCTGCCTCTCATTCCCACATGATTTCCCCCCCTTTCCAAACTGCACTGTCAGGAAAAATTGTCCCAATAAACGATACATTGTGTGTGCAACCTCATTTCGGGCTGTCCAAATAATGGCAGAGTGGGACTTCACAAAACCCGGAGTTTTCAATGCTTCATACATTCATTTTTTAATTTTTTTTCACAAGGGGTTTTATTTCCCGTTACAAACGGTGCATTCATGCATTGACAGAAGTTATGCCTGGATTCCCTGCACTCAGGAATCCGCATGGATTTACTGATTTACTCCTCTTTTTCCCCTCCTGCAACTCTGATTTTCTCTGAGCAGTTTCCAGATTGGGCCTCTCCACAAGGATAATATAAAAAGTTGATTAATTATGAGAGCTATCTCATGATTAACTCTACAGACAGAGAGGAATTTTTGCTTTCCGAAGGGCACATTTATTTCAAAATTTGGAAACCATCACATCACCATCCAGGGGGCCTCCAGAGAGCGACCAAAATTCACCATCCAGGACTTTAAATTCCCCTTGAATTTGTGGTTCCAGGAAAGCACAAGGGGCTCACTCAGCTCATGAGAGAATATGAATTTTCTCTTGGAGAGATTTCTAGAAACAGGTCACCAGCATTCTCATTTTAAATATTTGGATTTTTATTTTTTTTCCCTACCACCACGTGGCTGCTCTGTTTTTCACACTGATTTTTACTGTTTCTCCTCCTGTTTTGGGGTTTCTCTTCCATTTCCCCTCCTCCCCTGGTTTCAAAATGCCCTTTGGAGACTTCTGTTAGTGTTCAACTCCATTTATTCCTCCAATTGACAAACCAGGCAGGAAAACTTCCACTTCATGGTCCAGCACGAGCTCTGTGTAAATTGTGCTGCCTTGAGAGAGAGTTCTTTTTAAAGAAAGACATTTCATTTTATATTTTAATTGACCAGGGGAGGTTTGAAGTTTGCTGCATACAAACCTCATCTTCCATGGATTTAATCTTCTGTCAAACTCCTATTTTCATCCAGTCATGGTGTATTTTTTGAGGGCGATTTCTCATTTCCTAGCAAATGTAGGGCAGAATTTCCTCCCTCCACACTTCCCTGACCTCTGTTGTGATAAAACGCCAAATATTTGGGAACAGCTCACATTCCAGGCCACCCATTTGGATCTGCACAGAGAGTCCACTCTGAATCCAGCTCTGCCAGGAGCTCTGCCAACTGCAATTTTCTAGCTGGGGGCAAGCGGGCAGCTTGCAGACATATGTTAAATTCAAGCTGAAAATGAGCATTATTGATCCCAAAATCAGCGGGGGGAGGCAGAGCAGGCTGGTGGGAATGGGGGATGCTCCAGCGTGGGGCTGTTTACCAGGATAACATCCACACCCCAGGTTTTTCAAGTCATTTGTAACGACAACCACCCAGATCTATATCCTAGAAAAGCCAAAATCAGCTCAGCTCCACGGAGCCAGAGCAGGAGGAAAGTGTGGCCCAGCTCCAAAGAAATCAGCAGAGCTGCAAGCGTTGACACCAAGCAAGGATCTGGCCATATGTGGATCTGCAGGAATATTTTGACTTTCTGTTTTCCCCACAAAACATTGGCTAATTGGCACCGTTTGTGTTCCAAAGGCAGCTGAAAAAGGAGCTGTGTTTGTGTGTCCGTGTGCGGGGGAGGATGAGCAGTGGGAGGAGGGACAGGATCTTTGGGAAAGGAAAATCAGGGATTCACTTTTAGGGCAGCAGGTTCTCTTTTCCAAGATCTTGTCCTTAAATTCCAGCCCAATTCTTTGCAGACCTTCCATTTTTCTGGGTATTTGTTAGTCTGGGTTTGGTTTGGTTTGGTTTGGTTTGGTTTTTTGTTCATTTAGAGAGAAGGAAAACAGAGATTCTTAAAGAAGCAAAATGGGAAAAACTGAGCCTAACCCCATTCTCTGTCCCCACAGGCTGCTGGGGCAGAGGAAGGTCAGAAAAATGGGACTAAAACCAAGCCTGGACAAGAGGGAAGGTGTTTTAGGATGAGGTTTTATTTCCTCTGATTGGATTGTTCATAAATTAAATTAATTTTCCCTAAGTAAATCCTGTTTTGCCCGTGACAGCAACTGAAGAGGGATCTGACCCAGCCCAGATGAGCAAATATTGAGTTTGGGTTTGTTTGTGAGATGAATCCCCACACAAACCCAGCTATTTATCAAGCCAAAAAAAAAAAAAAAAAACCAACAGAAAACCCTCTCCCCTTAGGAGTCCCTGCTGCTGAACCAATATTTGATTTTCATTTGCTGTGTACAGGCACCTGTAAAACAAACAGGGCTGTTGCCATTGTTACCTGGGCTCCTGCAGACACTCAGCCAGCCACGCTGCTCTCCTCAGCCTGCCCTGCCCACAACAAGTTCATACAAAACTTTTGGGAAGAGAACCAAGCCTTTTCTCACTAATTCCAGTGATGCCACAGCTCTGGCAGCTGCCCAGTGCTCCCAGTTCCTCCTGGCATTGCCCACACTGCCAGGTTACACCCAAACCTCTGTTTCCCCCAGCCCGGGTGGTTCAAAGGCTCTTTGGGGCTAAACCCCCTCAAATTTTCAGCAGAGGCAGCAGCTTTAGAGCCACATTCAGCCCTGGGATTGTCCCTCCACACATCCCACAGCTGTGTGGCTGCAGTGGTTCCACCAGGGAGTGAAATTCCATCAGGAGTGGAGGATGCTGATTTTTGGAGATGGTCACCATGATACCCACTCCTGGAAAATACAGAAATAAACACTCCCCATTGCCCTCAGCTGGTAATTTTCCCTGTCCCAGTAGCAGGGACACAATTTCCCCATAAAATTAATTGTTTCACATCACCCTCCTCTCCATCCCACATGGAGGGGTTCAGCATCCAAAGCCTTCCACGACCTGCAGGTTGTTCTCCTCAGTCCTGCAGCAAGGGAGCATTTCTCCTCTGCTTGCTTCCCAAAGGAACTGCAGACCCCCTGGAATGTTTTATTGTGCAGAGTCAATACTAAAGCTTCACAGGTTGTGTTAAAATATCCATTTTCAAAAAGCCTTTCGGAGCAGGAGCTTTGAACATTGCGGGATTTGGCCTCTGTGAATGCCCAGGATTCAGGATAATGTCATTCCTAAGATTTCCATCTGAGTTCTTTCACAGCCTCGTGTCTCTGAAATAACCTTTTTTTTTTTTGCTTTTGTGAGGATCAGGAGCCCAGGTTGGATGCAGCTTTTCCATTTCTTCTCCAGACCCCCCTGGCAGTTGCTCATCTGCATCTGGAGCTTCCCAGGCAGATGTTTTCCCAGACAGAGAGGTCACCAGAGGAAAAATCCAGCTGTGCCCTGCTGGACTCGGTGTCTTCACTCTGTCATCCCCACTTCCCTCCCTGCTCCCTCAGGGAAAGGAATCCAATTCTGTTTGCTTTGATCAGACAAAATGTTTCTCCCCCAGCTGCTCCATCAGGGGCCTGTTTAGAGCCCTAATTAAGGGTTCTGCCACTTAAATCAAGTCCAACTCCACGCAGGGAGCTGAGTGATGGGACCCAGCTCCCCACAGCATTTTGTTGTTTTCTGCATAAAGGGAAATAAATGACATTTGTGCGAGTCCCCAGTCTGCTGGGTTTTCCAATGAACAATTCTCTTCCAGGGATTAAAAAAAAAAAACCAAACAAAAAGAGGGAAGTGAGACACGTGGAAATGAGACCCTGGAAAGAGGGAAATCCTCATTTACAGCCAGAAAGTGTGACCTGGGAAAGTCCTTTCTGCTTCCTAAAATCCCCATGCAAAATCTCCACACCATCTGGATTCCAAACCTTCCTTTGGCTGCTGCTGCAGGGATGCTGCCATCAGGGAGGTGGATTTTTCCAGCTCAATTCTTTACGATTTCACATCTTCTTTCTGTGGCTTGGGAGGAATTACCTGCACTTGGCTTCCACCTGTCTGGAAAGCAGCAGGAATTTCAATGTTTTCATTCTTTAAGATAAATATTTTTGCTGCTCCACCTGTGGGCTGCTGCTGTTTGTGTTGTGCTGGGATGTGCTGATCTCCAGTGGCTTTTCCCTCCACTTCTTCAGCCAGTAAATCTCATTTCACTGGGGTGTATTAATGATGGATTCAACCTCAAGATTCTTTACAGGTTCTGGCTTTAGTTATAGTGTTTACACCTCCAAAAAAGGAACATTTTTCCTCTTGCACAAGAATAATGTTGTTTCCAAAGCATGATAGAGCTCGATAGGGTAAATGTAAGAGTTCTTAGGGGAAATATTTGTGCATTCCCACCTGCAGCCTATCCTTCCCCTGCCCAAGAACCTCTCACTTTCCTGGATTTCTTCTAGGATTACAACTGAAATATTTCCTCTTCCCATGCTCGAGGAAGCAAATCTGGGGTTTATGAACCATTTCTCAGGTCACCAATATTCAGCTCGTGGGCTGGGACTGACTTTTCATTTTGTCCTGTTGTTGATTTATTTGCAAACTTCAGGGTCTCTTTGGGCCTCCCCTGAATGATGGAAATGGGTCAGTGAGAGCTGAACTCTCCAAACAGCAGCGCCCTAATTACTGCTCAGAATTAAACTGCTAATTGGGAAATGGGGGGGATTCATCTCTCTGCCTTCACAAGCCCTTTATCCGGGGGCTGGGGGTGGGGTTTTTTTGGTGTGTTTGGAGGCTGAAAAAGGGGGGTTGATCCTAAAAAATCACAGGGAGTCCCAACATCACCTCCATAGGTGGAACCCTCAAATTCCAAACCCTCAGTCCAACCTCATTGCCAGGACCTGGGAATGCTGGAATTGCTGCAATCCCTGCACGGGGGCAGTGCCTTTGCTTTCAAGCCCTGGAAACCCCAGGAATTTGTGTGAATTTATGGCTCTTTCTTCCTGAATCAGCCAGACTCGAGGGCTGTTTGTGTCTGTCTGGTGCTTTGTGCCATTTAATGCCCTCAGGGGTAAAAAGGCCTTGGCATCACCCAGCTCTACGGGGGCGACCCCTTTTCCTCAGATCAAACCTCAGCTCCACCTTCTAGTTCCTCTCCTTTCTGTGGGACGAAGGCCTCAGAACAGGACAATTTTCTGGGGCATTTCCTGGAACCTGCCCTGGCAAGCTGAGCCCAGCTTTTCCCTACAGCAGACCCAGGGAAAAGCCCCAACTTGTGGCAGCACTCTGCTTCCAGGAGGATTTCCCAGCACTTGCTGCTGGAGAGGTTGAACCCAAAGGTTCCTCATGTCCTGGGTGTTGGAGGGACAGGGATGGTGGGGATGGATGGAGCTGAGAGATCTCTGCAGCCAGGGTTGGGAATTTGGGGTTTATTACAAATAAACCAGCCCTGGGGACAGGGACCTGCTTGGAGCTGCCAGCACAGCTCAGAGCAGCCCCAGAGAGAGCCAAGGTGCCAAGAGAGGGAGGGAGAGAGAGAGGAAGAGAAAGAGAAAGAGTGAGTGTGAGAGAAAGTGCAAGAGCAAAAACCAGAGCAAGAGCCAGAGTAAGAGCAAGAGTAAGAAAGAGTGAGTAAGAGAGTGAAGTTCCCATTCCAATACAATAAATCTTCTTCTGAAGAAGATTCAGAAGAGAATATTCTTGCTGAATATTCCAATTCTCACTGACCAATCCAGCACAAGATCCAAATCCTACAGCATTTCCACACAGCCTGGAGAATCCTTCCATTGCCATGCTGTGTTCCATTCCAAACCCTACAAACTGCTCTGTGTGCCCCTCCTGCCAGGCTGGCAGGCTCTGCTGTGCCCCTTGGAGCTGTGTGCAGGCACAGGGCATTGGCTGATCCCAAGGGGATTCCCTTCAGCTCCCAGCCCAGTGTTTAACACTTGGGCAGGAACTCAGCTTTGCTCTGGCGCAGCTGCTTTCATTTCAATCTCCCTTGGAGTTTCCAGATTCTCCCGATCTTTTTCCAGGTAATCCTATTTATAAGGTTTTCCTGTTTCATCCTCCCCATCTCCTGGGAGCAGTGAGGAATTGTGCTGCTGCTCCAGCAGCTCAGTCTGGCTCAGGGCTGAGGTGTGAACGGTGCCATGCAAAGGCAGCCTGACCCCTGCGGGTGCCAAACACAGCCATTCCCCTCCTCTGCTGTGCTCACAGCTTGACAGCAGACAGGAAAACATTCTTCGTTCAGAGGAGGATTCCACAAGCTGCTCCAGGTTATTTCTCGCTCGCTGCGCCACCCAGGAGCTCCGTGGAAGTGGAGCAGGGGAAGCCTCTCCCTGCAGAAACACAGACTGGAAATCCATATTTTCCGCGCTCCCTCCTCTCTCTTTGGCAGGACAATTTGCTTGTTCCTCCTTCACATGGATTCTCCTGGGTTCACAATCTCAGCCTGGACCTCCAGCAGTCCTTGGAAAGCTGCTCCAGCCACATCTCCCTGCAAAACACACTGCAGGCTCCAACCAAATTCCTTTTCCCTGAATGGAAATGGATGTGCCATCAAATGGATGTGACTGGGCTGTAGGAACCCCTCTGCCATATCTCATTTCTGTACAAAATAATACTGAAAATGGGTTTGGTTTCTCCACACAAATAGGCTTTGTTTATTCCAATAATCACATTTTTTGGGTACATCCCTTCCCCAGTCTATGAGATGAACCTATAGAAATTAAAGGCTGACTTTACCCAAAATTCCTCCAGTAATCCCATAGCTAGGGAGAAATAGGATTGGGAGGTGCCAGCTCAGGTGCTCTGAGTGCAGAATTCAAGGCTTTGAAATGGTTATTAAGAAATATTGAAATACTAAATACTATTTAGAAGTATTAAAGCACTCAATAACCCAGTCAGTCTGACTGAGCTGTTCACAGGCTCTGTGTTTCATCAAAATAAGGCAATATTTAACCTCCCTGTCCCCAGATCCCTGATCCAGCCCCTCCCCAGCACAGCTCAGTGCAACCCCATCGATTTTGAGTTCAGATTTACACCCTTGAGCTGTGGCCATTTTTAAACTTCTTTTTTTTTTTTTTTTTTTGCTGTGATCAGAAGTTGCTTTGATTTTTCTGCTCTCCTGCTGACAGCGAGTCCTCTCCAAGAGATCCAAATGCCAGTGCTGAGGTGCCTGCCAGCTGTGCCAGCTGTGGTGATGCTTTAAGTTTTAGATTTTATATTTTCCAGGCTCTGTCCTGCACTGGGGTGTGACTCTGAACTCCAGATAAAGTGTCAGTGAGCTCTGCTCATAGCTCAGGCACACACAACAATCCTTGTCCAGCCCCACAAACAAGGACACTGCTGCAAAAAGCCCAAAAAGTGCAAAGAGCAGAGAATTTAGGAGAGCAATCTGAGAGGGTGGGACTGCAGAACCTGGAGCTGGAATTGGACAATGAACCTCAATTTGGAAATGGACCAAAACTGATAAAAGTGTGAAACTCCTGCTCGAGGTCCATCCAGCCCTGCCCAAGGTGCATCCTTTGAAGGCCTTTAAATAAATCCCTGCTTTATTCCTTTGACTCTGTCCAACCTCTGCTCCAGGTGAGCCTCTTTAGGCATCAGTACCACCTCCTCTGCTCAGGCCCTCGAGGGAATCTCTCCTAGAATTCCAAACCTATTAACTCTGCCCATCACACAGCACATAAACTTACCTGGCCCTTGCAACAGTGCAAGGCTATAAATCACCCCCCGAGGCTGGCCCCGATCGATGGGCAGGAATTATCCCCCAGCATTAGATTTCATCATACATGACTCCAGCGATTACTTGGCTGTCCTGTGGCGTGAAGAACCACGAGGATTAATGTTCTCCCCCGTGCCCAACTGAAATGTTTATGGGGCAGGATCACCCAGCCTGTATTTCTTACTTAAAACCCTGCATTAATTTCTCCGCGCTCACAACCAGTCAATCGTTTTTTAAATTTGGTGTATCAAAACCCCTGAAACTTTATGGGAGGTTTTTTTTTTTATTTGATTTTTTTATTTTTAGCTGTTGTTTTACAGTCTCCTTCTCCAGCAAGCTTTTAGTGTTCCCTGCATGAAATTGTTCTGTCCTTCCAGGTTTGTCTGGGGCTGCTGCAGTCAGGGCAGGAGAGCTGACCTTGGGCACAGGCTGTGTCACTGGGGCTGTTTGGGGACAAATTAATGTCCCCCTTCTTCAGAGCTGTCAGCTCAGCACAACCTGGAGTGGTCATCCAGGAAATCCAGGCTGCTGGCTTCCAAACTGGGGCTCAGAGGAGATTTTCCTAAACACTGGCTGGTTTGAGCTGAGCTGACAGAGCAAAGGAAGGGTTCAAGCTGTGATTTCCTATTGCAAATATTTATCAGTGCCATCAAATGCCTCTGACAGGGTGTGCTGAGTCCGTGGGGGATTGAAGGCCTGGGGAAGAGGCTCCAGACATCCCAGGCTCTGCTCCTTGCTCTCCTGATCCCACTGCAGCTCCAGAGGGGGAATATTCATGCAGCTGCCACGAGCAGATGAGGTTCCACCTCTGAAGGTTTTTTGAAAGATCTGCTCTCAGCCTTATTCTGGATTTTTGTGCAAGTCACAGGCAGATTTCTGAGCTATTTTGGTGCCTGAAGATGCAATCTTTGTGACCTTGGTCACACAACCATCTATAAACAACATCCTATCCTTACCTGGCTTTGGTACCAAAATCTCCACCTTAATCTCTTGGCTTCCCAGCTGTCAAATATTTCTTTTTCTTTTTTTTTTTTTTTTTTTTTTTTTTTTTTTGCAACTTGGGAGCTTCAGAGATTAATTTGTTCACATAAATGGTGTGAGACATGGGGAGGGAAACATCATTAGGAGGAGAGGAGAGCAAACAAATTTTCCAGATGCAGTTACCTTCAGGGAGGGGAAGGAGGTGGGGGAGGCTGATTTTCCCTTTCTGTAGAAAGGCAGCAATTAAACCCTTCCCATTTTTGTGCATGAAGGGAGTGCAAAAGTTTCCAAAATCCACCACGACAATCTCCGGGCTGTCAAAATGTTTCAGATGATTGCAATGTTGAGAAAACAAATCCCATTTCGAGACAACCTCCTGAAAGGAGCCCCTCCAAGTGCTCTGCAAACATCACAACAGGATGTTTTGACACTGAAGGCACTTCACCCCCGTCGTGAGGCTGGGGAATGTTGTCAGAATTGACACAAATTCCTGCAGCACATCAATTCCAGCAGGCAGGGAAGCGTTTATTGAGTGCACAGTGAAATGGGAAAAACCTCAGCATGCCCCATGTCAGAGGAGCAGCTGGGGATGCAGCAGCAGCTCCCGGGATGCTGTGTCCCCACAAACCTGCCAGAATTAATTTCTGCCCAAGATGGATCACAGCCCACGAGCTTTTCTGGTCTATTTGCATATCAGGGGTTAATTATCCAGTTAGAGCTTCAGGTAATGAAGTGATATTCCTCTGGTTTTCTTCTCCCTCTGATTCACTTCTGTGTATTTTCTGTGCCCTGAAGCTGTGATGATGCCCTTGCTTCCCAGGCCTGGAAGGATTCAGTTTTAGTCTGACTAAAAAGTGAAGAAAGCTCACCAGAATTCCATACAGAGTTCAGAGTTCTGCACTGCTGCAGTGCAGAACCTGAAAAATACAAAAGTTAAAAACTTCAGGCACCACCCAGCCACCCTGCTCAGCTCCTGGCAGGCAGCTGAGGCTGTGGGGACTGTGCCCCTGCCAGGGAGGTCACAGTGACAGCCCAAGCTGGGCTAAAACAGGGCACAGCTCCCAATCCACGTCAGCAGGGGCTGGCACTGCCTGCCCCGTGCCCATCCTCATGCTCCTGATCGATCCCCCTGCAGCCAAATCCAGCCCCAGAGCCAGCAGAGATCGATGGGATGTGGGACAGAGTGGAAAATCCTGCCCTGCCTTGGGCAGAGCCAGGCTCAGAGAACACAGCACCAGCTCTGGGCCTGCACAGACACACCTGGGCTGCTGCTGCTGCAGAGAGAGCCAGGCAGGGCTGCCTCTGGAACAGGAACAGGGAGGGAATAGGAATGGAATAGGAATGGAATAGGAATAGGAATGGAATAGGAATAGGAATAGGAATAGGAATGGAATAGGAATAGGAATAGGAATAGGAATAGGAATAGGAATAGGAAT
>CM031877.1:2613782-2636588 GCA_018697195.1 Certhia americana
GGAATAGGAATAGGAATAGGAATAGGAATAGGAATAGGAATAGGAATGGGATAGGAATGGAATAGGAATAGGAATTGGAATAGGAATAAGAATGGGAATAGGAATAGGAATAGGAATTGAATGGGAATAGGAATAGGAATAAGAATGGGAATAGGAATAGGAATAGGAATTGAATGGGAATAGGAATAGGAATAAGAATAGGAATAAGAATGGGAATAGGAATAGGAATAGGAATAGGAATAGGAATAGGAATAGGAATAGGAATAGGAATAGGAATAGGAATAGGAATAGGAATAAGAATGGGAATAGGAATAGGAATAGGAATTGAATGGGAATAGGAATAGGAATAGCAATAGCAATAGGAAAAGGAATAGGAATGGAACAGGAATAGGAATAGGAATAGGAATAGGAATAGGAATAGGAATAGGAATAGAATTCTGTGACTTCATCTCAGTCTCAAACTGATGCCTTTGGAATTCCTGGGTGGCCACCAAAGGCATGGCCCTGCCCTTGCTGCTGCTGGCTCTGGGTCTGGCACACACCTGCAGGGAAGAGCTGCTGGAATCCAACACCCAGAGAGCTCTCAGGGCACCGAGATTGTTGTGGATTTGTTGTGGATGCTGCCATCACAGCGGGGAGAACATTTGCTTAGTCAGGCTGTGCTTTTCTACACGAGCTCTTCAGTGATTTTGCTAGAAGCAGACAAATCCTAAAGTGGCTGAAAAAGAGGATTCACCACCCAAACCTAACAGCTGTCCCCTAATGCAAGAACAATGAGGTTGCTGTGTGTCAGTTCTGATCAATACCTGACTCCATCTGAGCCACCAGCCTCTTTGGGCCTGTGAGCCAAAGCCTGGAATTGAACACAGGATTCAACCCGAGCCAAAACAAGGTGTTGGAAGTGAAAATGTAGATTTGTAGTTTGAGTAAAAACCTGTTAAGCTAAGTACTAGAAAGTTTAGAGTTTAAAATTTAAGATATCGAAGTAGTTATTAAGATAATAAGAAGTTTTAAAGTGTAGTATTATGAGTTTGTGTGTCATTAGATGATTGGGTAAGAAATTCTGCACTGCGGCAAAAGGTATAAAACATAATAACTGATTATTGGGTTAAAAACCTAAATATTCTTGGTGGTGATGTTTTATTGGTTAATAAATCTTTAAAAGGTCTTGTAACCAGAGGTCCTGGAACCTTCTGAAGCATGAGGCAGAGATGTGAGCAGAACTCACCCTCCCTGCCTGTGGAGAAGATAAGAAGAAAATAATCTCCAGCATCTAAAGCTGCTCAGAAGTCCTGTCTTTAATTTCTACAATCCATAAATTTCCCAAAGAGGAGCCAGTTGTTGTGTCTTGAGGTGGATTTTCCATTCCTCTCCCCGTCCAGAGCAGCTCAGTGCCTGTGTGCTGTGTGTGGGTGCACAAGCATCGTCTGGTTCCCATCAGCTCTTTGTCAAAAATCCATTTTCTTCTGTTTGAAAGTCAAAAAACCCCCAACCCCAAACCCCAACCCCAAAGCAGTGATGTTATAAAGAGCAGTGCCAGCATTTCCTGGGCTGGATTGGAGGAACAGAACTGCACATGAGGGATGGTGGGGTGAGCTCTGCACCCTTGAATTTGGCTGCTCACTTTGTGCAGCAGCAGCCTGGGCTCCCATCTGCCTGCTGAGCTGCTGTGGATCAGCTCTGGGTGTTCAGGAACTCAGCTCAGATGGAAAACTCTGACCTGAAATCGCCCCTTTTCCTCAGCCTTGCTATTATCTTATCATTTCTGTGCCACACACAAGCAGAGCAGCACAGTGCCTGCCCTGGGAGAGCACAGAGCTCCCAGCGTGTTCTGTGAGCTCAGGGTGGGGAATTCCTCGTGGAGAGGGATAAATCTGACTCCAGGATTCCACACCAAACCCTGAGCTGACCTTCTACTTCATCCTCCCATTCTTCAACCCACTCTTTCCTCCTCCTCCTTATGTCACATTTGGTTTACATTTAGTTGTTACAGAAACCCCCAAGTTTTGCAAATGTAAGAACAATTTTCCCTCTAGAATATCGAGTTTCCCCTGGCAACTGCCTCAGCTCCTGGAATCAAAAATGTTCTTTTCTTGACCTATAAATAGGAGAAAGAGGCCAGCTGTAGTGCAGATGAAATGTGTCCTACATGGTCTGGGATTCTCTCCCAAATCCTGGGAGCTGGAATCAACTTTTGTTTCTCTCCTCCCTTTTCCAGCTTTTCTTTTTTTAAGAGCTGAAATCTGATGTGACCACGTGAGGAACTCCAGGAACCTGCACTCCAGGTCTGTCAAAGCTGGTGTTTAATGTCACAAATGATTCCTGGGAACTCAGCAGCCCTTGCTGTCATTCCAGCAGAGCAGAAATCCAAGGAGCAGCTTTTTTCAGTCACTTTTCTCAACGTGAGTTTTTATTCCCTCGTGAGCATCCCGGTGTTAAGGGGAAATTCTCTGACTTCATCTCACTCTCAAACAGATGCTGTGTGGGCTACAATCCTCTAAAAAAATAGAAAAAAATAAAAGCTTCTTGCTTTTATATAATTTAATAAAAGCCAGATTTGCTGTTCTGGTTGTGGTGCAGTGGGGTTGTGTTCTGGAGAAGGGAACAGGACAAAACTGAGCCTAAATAAGAACCCTGGGATCTGAGGAGGAGGGAGCTGTTCTGGTGATTACAGAATTAATAATTCTTCAATCTGTAGCGATTCAGGAAAAATTGTGGAGTTTGGACCAAAAATCTGCATCTGTTTCATCATTTCCAGCAATTCCTGAAGCAAAACTCATCCTGTAAGAGCTGGGAAAAGCCAGAACTCAGCAGAGAGGCTCCTCTGGCTCCAGAATCCCAAGCAAGGAAGGGATTGACCCCTCAGGAACAGGAACAGGAATAGGTATGGGAATAGGAATAGGAATGGGAATGGGAATGGGAATGGGAATGGGAATGGGAATAGGAATAGGAATGGAATAGGAATAGGAATAGGAATAGGAATGGGAATGGGAATGGGAATGGGAATAGGAATAGGAATAGGACATCTTCATAGTCCGGCCTCAGACAGCGGATGTTCCCTCGCCAGCGGCCTCGGCCTCTGCCCTGTTCCTAGGCCTCGTGCGCACTGGCTGGGCCATTCCTCGGCCCTCGCCTCGCCATGTCCTCGCATTCGGCGCCTTGGCCTAGTGGCTGGGCCTCGACCCGGCATCTTCTGCCTCGGCCTACGGAATGCTGTCCTTGCCGCGGGCAACGGCCTCGGAGATAGGCACTCGGCCTAGGCTATCTCGGGCCCTCGGCCTCTGAATAGAATAAGAATAGCAGCAATGGTACCTGCTGCTCACCCCATGCCCTCCCTGGGACAGCTCCCAGGCAAGCTGGAGCTCTGGAATGTCCCCAGGGTGTGTTTTTCCACAGGGAGAGCCCAGCTGGGGGAGGCTGCAGCCACTTTGAGGAGGGTTCTGATCTCCAGGCAAAGAGATGGAGGCAAATCCAGCAAAGCAAAGGATCCCCGCTGGTGCCAGCCTGGAATGCCCTCTGATGATCCCATCAGCAGCCTGACACGTCCTGGCACGTGGCAAAAAGGGCACAGGAGCTGGGAATTGCTCCCAGCTGGAACCAGGGCTCCAACAAACCTGGGCTGGCTCTGCAGGGAGGGCTGAGGCAGTGCCAGCCCCTGCAGGGGCTGGAGAACGGCCAGGAGCCAAGGATTCCTCTTGTCCCTCCAAAGGAACAGCAGAACGAGCCCACAGGTTGATCAGGGCTGGTTTGATCCCAAAAAAAGGGGAATGCTGCTCCACACTGATCCCAAGATTCAGCAGGAATGGTTCCAGGTCCTACCAGCAAGCTTGGGGTAATAAAAGAAGATTAAGGCAAAGTCCTTAAGGGATCGTGCTGAAGATTATTTCTCTGAACCAATTAAGCATACAAATTAATTTCCTGAGGGGATGGTGTTTTATTAGAAAACAGCTTTTGCAGAGACCCTGCAGTTTGCTTTGCTTGTGATTATTGTATTTTTTTTCCCCCAGATTTGTTGTGGATGCTGCCATCACAGCGGGGAGAACATTTGCTTAGTCAGGCTGTGCTTTTCTACACAAGCTCTTCAGTGATTTTGCTAGAAGCAGACAAATCCTAAAGTGGCTGAAAAGGAGGATTCACCACCCAAATCTAACAGCTGTCCCCTAATGCAAGAACAATGAGGTTGTTTTGTGTCAGTTCTGAATCAATACCTGACTCCATCAGAGGCACCAGCACTTCCTAAGTGCTTTGCAAGGTGTATTAATGCATCCTAAAGCTGCCCTTTATTCATTAAACCCCAAAATTTTTGTCCTGGACAACTGCAAATGACCTCCTGTAGATGCCGTAAGAAACAGGAATCCTAATAATCCTAATTTATGTTTGGGGTTTTTTTCTTGTCTTCTCTCCTCCACCACAAATATAAAATTATTCTTTGCATCACAGGTGGGCCCTTTCCAAAGGATCTGAGCTACCCTAAGATGCCCTGAAAAGCTAAACTTGGTATTAAGAGCTCAGGGTGAGCCCAAAAAAGAAAAGGAAAGGAGTTCCTTGTTTCCTGGCTCCCTAATTCCATATATGGGGTGGTGTGGGATGATGAGTGCAGCTTTAGGGGATGGTATTTACCCAGAAGAACCTTTTTGGAGGGATTTCTGTGGATGAGGGACTCCAGCAGGGCCTTTCTGGGAAGCTTTTCCCCAGTGGGGCCGAGCTCCTCAGCAGCCTGATGTGTTCCAGATGAGCAGGCACTCAGACTGGGAGCTCAAATTGGAAAGTCACCAATGAAAAGAACAGAGGGGGAAAAAAAATAAACCAAAAAACCCCAAAGTTCTTCTCTTGCTGGTCGCCTAAACCTGGTGTTTTTCTGCAAATTGCACTAAATGAGGGACTGATAAGGAGGCTCTGCAGCCCTGATGAAAGGACAGCCAGTGATGTATGGATGTGTCTCCAAGCACAGCAGCCAAGGTCTCTGCTGGGGCAGACTGGGAAGGAGATTTGGCACTTTTTCAGACCACAAGTTTATTTTTATGAGCTGGCCTGCACGGGTCAGCAGTGTGCCTGCAGCCTGGAACAACACGAGGAGAAGCTGCTCCTATCTCGAAGGACTTCTGGATAAATGTCTCCTGATTTCCAGAGCTGCTTCCTGCACACCAATCTCTGTCTGCAGCAGGGGCAGCTGCTCAGCAGCTCAATCACTTACTCTGCTGAATAAAACTTTTCCATTCTGCAGTCTTTTTAGGCAAAGAAAGCCTTGGAAAGGAATTCAACAGATGTAGGAGTTGAATTTTGTTCCAAAGGTCAGCGACTTCTCCCTGGAAAATTTATTACTGGACTCAGCAGTGCCTTTAAAAATCACTGAGCTCTGCATTGGCAAAGGGTTCAGTCTTAACTAGCTGGAATCTGATAATGATTTATTTATGGCTTTGTGAAAGAGGCAAAACCCTCAGTGAATTTCCAGGGGAGTGTTGTACTACGACACGAATGAACACACGCACTCACTATGAGTTTTCGTAGAGAAAGAAGGAAAAAGAAGGAAGTTTATTGTATGACTTTGATATTTATATTATTGTAAAGGTGACCAGGGATTGGAGAATGAAGTTTTACCTCTCTAATCCCACAGGTCAAACTAAAAGTCTATCAAGTCTCGCTTCCTCTAGAGAGGAGTGCAAAACAATTATTATTTACATTAAAGTGTGTGAGAAACTGACTCTTAGAATTTCAGACATCAGAAAGCTAAGAGAAACATGCAAAAATCAGGGCGACGTGCCTCCACCTTTGCACTCCAGCCATGGAGCCCACACATTTGTCACTTTTCATGGCACTGAAGAGAAGTGACCTCTCCAATTCTCACTGTGCTGAACTGTCCCCATTTCCAGTGAAATGGAACCGGGTCCCAGAGCAGGTGTGATCCCACAAACCCAAAGCCCTGCTCTGCAGCAGCATCAGGACCAACATTCCCTGGCTGCAGCTTCCTCTGTGGTGCTGCTGTTAATTGAGGTGCCTGGGAGAGTTTAAAGCTGAGGATAAAAAAAAACCTGAGAGGGGCTAGATGTTGTGTCCTCACACATGAGCTGGGGGTTCCACCTCTCCTGGCAGCTCGGGGGTTTTGGGATAAAAGCAGAGCTGGGATGGGCACAACTGCTCTGAGCCACCCCGGCAGCAGAGGGATCCTGGTTGTTGTTGTTGTTGTAGTTTAATGGTTTCCCATTTAGAGGACTGTATCAAATTTATACCCACTTAATATCTTCTTTTATTGAGCAGTTAATCACAGAGAAGGGGAAAAGAGGGAGAGAGCCTGCAGGTCTCTATTTCATTTGCTTAATAGAGGCTTTGTGGTGGGGGAGTCAGAGTTTGCTGATCAGTTATCTCAGGGAGGTGGTTTATTTTAATTTTTTTTAAAATTTAATTTAATTTAATTTTAGTTTTATTTTATTTTATTTTTATTTTACTTTATTTTATTTTATTTTATATTACCTATTTTTTTTAAATTTTATTGGAGGGGTTCTGGTGGGGAGGATTTTTACACAACAGGACTCCACACAAAAACCTTTGGCAAGCTCACCTCAAACAGGGTGAGGGCCTTTGCTTCCATGGAAAGGATTCCCTTGGGACCAGCATTTTCCTTTTTCCATAGGCTGCTCCCGCTCTTTTAGCACCCCATTCCCACCTGGACAATTCTGAATTTCTCATTTATTGTCCCTTCATTCCTTGCCACCCAGCTCTGACTGCCCATGGTGTAAACTCCAATTTAATTGTTTTTCGAGTGTAGTAAAATCAGGAGATCCCCACGTTTTGTCCACCTCGCTCTGGCAAGGCAAGGCTGAGTTTCAAAGGCAGGAGGAATTCTTTAAACCTAGGCCTAGAAAGAGCTGAAAGAACCCTCAAAAATTAAACAAATAAAGCCCCAGGAATGGCAGAGCCTCAGCTTGGCTCTTTTGGGCAGCCAGAAATCCCCAGTGAGGTTTTACAGTTACACCCCTGCTAAAAAGGGGCAGGAATTTTTTGGTGATTTCCTTTCTTGCAGCAAGGAGCTCTGCACAAGTGTCAGTAAAAATAAACTCCACATCAGTCAAGGCAATGGTGCCTTGGAGCAGCTGGCATGGCAGGGAACAGGGAAACTTTTGGGGTAGAAAGTGGAAATTTATTGCACTTGGATTTCCAGTGGCTTCTCTGGAGCACATTTTGTCCTTCTCATTTTAATTTAGGGCCCAAAATTTGCCAAAATGAGGTGCTGGGCATCTCCTCAGGAGATAGAGCAGCCTGGGAGAAAGGGTCAGTGATGATCTACCCTTCCCTCATCCCCATCCTCTGCTTTTTTTCCCCATCAGGCACCTTCCGAACGAGAGCTCTGTGCTAATGAAATTTTACTCCGAGAAAATTGATTTTCCCATTAAAAAGTTACTCTGAAGTGACTGGGATTTAAAGCAGTGAAGGACCAAAGCTGAAAATAAAATGGACCTGAATATAACACGAGCTGAAAATAAAAATGTATCCGAGTATTATCATATTATGGGTTTAGATTAGAGCTTAAATGAGGTTGAATTTAGCAGCTTTGAAAGATGCATTTCCCAGTCCCCACCCCGGGCAGGATCCTTGGAGCAGGATGTTTAAAGAACTCTCTGGAAGGCTCAGAACTCAGGAGCTGGCAGGTGAAATCCAGGACACATCATCTCCCAGCAATCATTTCCATGGATGAAATGAAATCCCAGAGGGTGCAAACCCTGCCAGGAGGAGACCCAGGAAGGGGAGGTGAGGAGGTGCCAGCCCCTGGGGTGACAAAGGGCAGGGAGCAGTGGCAAAACTCCCACGAGGAGCTGGGAACTGATCCTGATTTTCCAAAATGTGGGAGGAGGAGGGGAATGGTTGGCAAACCCATGGGAATGACCTCTGCACTGTGCTGGAGGAGCACTGGGTGTCCCCAGAGCCAGCACAGGCTGGAAAAGGCCTTGGAGATCATCAAAATGTTGCATTTATTAAAAAAAAAAAAAAAAGAAAAGAAAACTCATTCCTGGCTCTTCCCCTTTCCCACCCCATGACCTCCCGCAGCACTCCAGGAACAGCACAGCCCTGTTCACAGGGGGGATGTGCTGCTGCTGCTGCCAAATCACACATTTCCACCTCTGCCTTGGCATCCCTGGCTGCCTCGGGGGTTGAATTCTGGATTTCCAATGCACGGCTCAAAAAATATTTGAAGGGGATGAATTTTTAATGATCCCCCTCATGGGCATAAAACTTCCCTGCTCAGTTTATTGGGTTTTATTCTTCAGCTCCCACTCCTCCAGCAGCAGGAACACAGGGTTATGTGGGCCAAACACATTTTTTGGCTCCTCCCAGCTCGCCCCTGGTCATTTTGATTTTTCATATCCATCTCCCTGAAGCATTTCCCTCTCCCACCCACGAGCTCAGCCCTTCCCTCTGGGAATCAATGCTCTAAACTGAAAAGTTGTCATTTATCAACCCAGCACATCCCTTGTAAAGATTCCAATAGATCTGTAAGCCCTGGAGTTTATTGGGATGGATGGGCCCATAACTGAAGTATTATCTTAGCAGGAGCTGCTCGGGGAATATGGATGGGTTTCTGTGCAAAGGAATTGTGAGATCCATCATAGGACTGGGGCTGCAGGGAGCAGAGCCCTGCTGATGGATCTGTGCCACTGGAAAGGCATTTTAAACTCTTGCTTTCTATCCTGAATGCCAGGGGGCTGGAAATCCAGAGGGAAAGGTTTTCCTGCCTCAGACAGGTGAGGGCTGGCAGGGAATCCTGTCCTCAGGTGCTCACCCAGAGCAGGGTTTTTCCTCTTCTCAGGCACCTGCTTTATTTAGGAAGAGCATTTAGGCTCAAAAATTGGTCCAAATGAGATAAAAGTGCCTCAGTTTGATTTTTTTTGGTGTTTCAGCTTCATCCAACCTGGTCTTGGGCACTTCCAGGGCTGGGGCAGCCACAGCTCCTCTGGGCAGGGCCTCTCCACCCTCACAGGGAGGAATTCCTTCCCAATGTCCCATCCAAAGCTCCTCTCTGTCAGTTTGAAACCATTCCCCTCATCCTGAATTGTAAAAATTCCCTCTCCACGTTCCCTGTAGGATCTCTTCAGGTACCATCAGGTGTTATTTCCCCTTCTTCATCCTTTTTAAATGCTCCGGTGTCCATTGATTACGGCCAGGACATTTTTACCTGAAAATTTTCCCTTTTCAGCCTCATCAAAGACAAAATTTCAGCCTTTCCAAACCCAGCTTGACCCCTGGGAGGAAAACACAGCCAGAAACTCTTGCACAAGTTGTGTTTGCTCTCTACACTCTTCCTCTTTCCATCTCCTGGAAATGCCAGCTCAACAGCCTAAAATCCCACCCAAAATCATGCTTAAAATCAGGGAAATAGCAAAGGGGTCAGGACTCAATGCTTGGAGAATTCCCCAAATTCCCCAGGCCAGAATTCCCACCCGAGGAGCAGAGAGCTGTGAACCACTGGAGGGATGATGGAACTTGGCAGTGCAGCATCTCCTTGAGAAAATACGTGACAAAACACGGCGAAAAAAACTTCATTTTGATGACAGATCCAGAGCAGCCACGTTAGAGGCGATCTAAAAGAGAACACCTTGCCATCCAGCATTAATATCCCAGGGAAAAATAACAGCTCTGCCTCTCAGTGCCTGCCACTTGATTTTAATAGGCCCAGAGCACATAAAAGCTCCCTGAGAGCTGAGACAGACGGGTTTAAATCAGTCAGACAGAAACCTCTGCCAGCCCTTCCCTCAGCCCTATAGGAGCTCGTTTATGATCTCATATTTTATTGACGAGGCTGACTTTGGTAAAAGTGCCCTGGCACAAGTGGTTATAAATGTGCATCGTCTGCTCCGTCTAATCCATTAACTCATTAAAATAATTGTCTTAATTTGATTGTTAAAGTGATTAATAGGGCAAGAGTTAAAGGAAATTAATACTCCAAATTGAAGCATAACTGCAGCCGAAAAATAACTCCGTGGGATTGATGTGGTAACAAGGTGCAGGCTCGTGGTTAATGAGCCTTGGGGAGTTAAATATAGAAAGGAGAGGCAGGAAGAAAATTCCTCAGTGCAGCTTGGCTGGAATGGTTTGGGATCTGGAGCCCCAAAGTTCTGTAAATTCCAATATTGGTAGCTCAGAGAAGGGGAGTATTTAATATCAGCTCCTGGTTAATTTTTAGGAGATGTGGGAGAGCCCAGATAAAGCCTCAGGGTCACTGAGTATTCCATGAGCAGTGAATTCTCAGGGAATAAGCACAAACACACTGCAGCTACAAGTGCCTGGGGTGGAGAGGAGAAGCTCACTCTGGATCTCTCACATTTTCTTTCAGTTCTCTTCACGCTCATTCTTTGGTTTTATGCCCTGCCTTATCGAAATCCATTTTTTTCCTTTCATGTTTTTCGACTTGGAGATGGATTTTTATTTTTTTTTTTTACCCCCGCCTGCCTGGAGCACGGGGAGGAAATGCCACACTGTAAAGTGCCAGCTGAAATTATCCAGGCAAACACTGCTGGGTTTAGGAGTCTCCTGATATTTCTCTCCTTGGGTTAAGAGTGTTTGTTTTGCTCAGTTCAAACACAAACTCAAGGCTCCCAATTTCAGGAGGCAGCTCCTGCTTTGCACCTGTTTCAGTGCTGCTCTGATTTCCCCTCCTTATCGTAATTTCAGGGAGTTTTGGGTTTGGATTAATCAATCCTAGAGATTAAAACTCTCCACTTGGCATAGTGGGCCTGCTCTGATGGCAGCTTTGGTCTTTAGCAGAGAAATTCTTTAATTTCTTTCAATTCTCCACTGAACCTGCCACTGATGGGCACTTAAGGCTGCGAAAAAAACCCAAACCAGCCCAAAATCTGTAATAAATACAGCTGCAGGCAGAATGCACACGTTTCTTGTCAGCCCTCTTGCTATCCAAGATTCAAAAGAGCAGAAAAATAAGGGCAACCAAATAAATATTGGATTAAATGAATGCTTGGGGAGATTGCTCCACACAGATAAGGCCTAACAGGGTGGACCAAGGGTTTGCAGCCCTGGGCAAGTGGAGCAGAAAATATTGCAGAGCTCCCAGGCTGCAAACACCTGGGAACCCTGGAGCAATTGGAGATTTTATAACTCAGCCTGGACAAGCCCCTTTGAACAAGGAAATTTGATATGAAAGGGAAAAAAGTGAGAGTAAGAGAAAACCAGCAAAGCATGGGCAAGAGTGAGTGAGGCAAAAAGAGAGAACATCTCAATTTATCTCCCATCCATGGCATGGACAGCAAGAGCCCCTTGCCAGAAGCTTTATATATATATATTTAATGTTCTCCTCTTTGCACTCCTTGATTCTCTCTGACAACGAAATCTGGCTTCCCAGATGTGCAGTGAGAAACAGAGGAGGGAATAAAAGCTCTGAGCAGGGCTGCAACTTCCAAAAGTAGCTGGGGGCTGAGGTTTTAAACAGACTCCAGATTTCTCCAGGGCCACGTTGAGGAGGTGCAGGCATAGCACAAATTTGTGTGAAAAAGAGAAAACACAATTTGGCTCCATCTCCTGCTGGGGCACTGGAACAGTCTGCACTGACTGCTCTAAAACTGAAGGGATTTATCTATTTTTTATTTTTTTTTTCCTTTTTTTCCAACAACCTGAAGCTTCCAGCTGAGTTCCAGTGGGTATTTCTGGGCTGGGTGGCTGGAGCACACAGAGCTGGGAGCAGCTCTCACTTGGACTCAAATGCTTTGTTGTAGCAGAACAAGCTGTGGAGGGGGAGAGGAAACCCACAGAACACTCAGTCAGCAGCCAGAGCCCCAGAATTAATCAGTAAATGATGTGTTTATTGCCCCAGTGGAAGGGGAAGGCAGACTGAGGTCTGCAGCAAGAATAACTCGTCTCTTCTGCTGAGGCAGAAGGAGGCTGCAGAAGTTTCAGTGATTTCCTCTGTCGGAAATGTCTGGGGCAGCTCGCAGAGAGCCACGTGGCAAAATTTCTCCAAATCAATGCTTGCAGAAACTACCAGGAGCTGTGAGGGCTGAAACCTCGTGTTCCTAACAGCAGACAGAACATTACACAGGGCTGTTAATTCAATTAATGGCTTTAGCTTTGCTACCCCAGTGCTGCTGGTGCTGGGCTGATGGAAAATCCAGATTTCAGCGGTACCAGCAAAGATTTAGGGGGTGTTTGACCCAACTCTGTGCCCTTCTTCTGCAAGGGACTGGTGGATCTGGAGCTCCAAAGATATTCTGGGGTGTTTTTAGATGCAGAGCCAAAGGGACAGAGCTGGAGTTAAACAAAGTGGTTATTCCTAAACTGGAACATTCACAATGGAGACAAATTGTAATCACACCCTTGGGATCCTGCAATCAGCAGCAGCTCCCACCAGCCTCTGTCCCTGCTCCTCTGGGGGATATGAAAAATGAGAAAATACGTTTTCTTCTGGTGTTGGATGCTCAGCAGAACTTCCTTGGACTTGCCAGGAGCATTTCTTTCTTTAACCCCCAAAAAATTATTTAAAGACCCTTTCAAACGCCAGGCTGAGATGTTTCAGCACTCTCCTAGAATGGGTTCTCCAAGAAAAAAAAAATATTGAGGAGCAGATCTGCAATAACCTCTTCCCAAAGGCATTTCTAGTAACCTATTCCTGTCCTGCTGTCCGTGCTTTGTTTCATAAAAAGCAGAAAAAACAATCTTGGCTCAGGGGAGCTGCTAAACCCCAGCATGGAAATTTCCCCATCCCTGGAAGTGTCCTAGGCCAGGTTGGATGGGGTTTGGGGTGATGGAAGGTGTCCCTGTCCCTGAATAGAGAGAAAAGAGAAATTCCTGGCCAGAGGAGTGGGGTTCTCCTTTTTGATCTGTGTCTGTTTGGCTTTGAGCTGGAGCAGCAGAGGTGTTTATTAACTCACAGGATCCTGTTTCTCAGGGGCCCCTGATGGAAAATAAACCTTCCAGCTTGTAGGGAACAAGAGTTCAGCAACACCGAGGGCTTTCCACGAGCGACTGGAGATAATCAAGTTCATTCCAGGGAGTGGTTTAAGAGTCCCAGGAGTCCCTGGAGCAGCCAGAGGGAAGCAGTGCAGCAGAGTCCTTTAAAGAAACACATTTATTCAAATATCCAAAAATGGGAATTACTTCTGCTTATTTTAAGAGCAAACCTCACTCAAATGTCATCTTCTTCAAGTGTCATCCAGAGGGATGATGACACAGACAAGAATCCATTTCTGGTTTAAATTAGCCATCATACCTCACGCAGCTTTTCCCTGAAGGTAAAATTTGCTGTGACGCTGGGGCTTGGCTGTGAGTCTGTCACTGCTCCCCGTGTCACCGAGCCACTGCAGTGACACCAGTGACACCCAGGGAGCCATGGCAAGGCTGGGGAGTGGGGCTGGCAGGCACCAGGGTGGCTGGGGATCATCTCCTGCCAGGAATGAGGGGCATGGAGCATTTCTGACCCCACTTATGCCCCTGGGGTGGATTTCTTCTGCTGAGAGCTGAGGGCATCAAATCAGGGGGAGATTTACCACTGAGGATGGAGAGAGGCTGGGAGAACAATCCAGCCAGTCCCTAATTGCTCCCAGATTAATCAGCCTGCAGTAACCTGCAGCTCTCAGGGCTGCTCAAACCAGGCTGAGAGGAGGAATCCCAGAGCACCCCAAAGCCTTGACTCTGCTGCCAGGTGATTCTGCAAACCCCCGAGGGGACAGGGCAGGACAAATTGTGCGCCTGGTGCCCCAGGAAGCGCCGTGCCATCAGTAATTTCATCAGGGAGCTCTCAGGCATAACTGGGTTAGGTGAGACTTTATCTCCCCTGGGAGCTGCAGCAGCAGAGTGCTCTGGGGGATTTGATTAGGGGCTGATGTCAGCCCATTTGCCAGGAAAACAGAGATTTGGGGGGAAAAGGAGAGGGTTTAAACTGCCTGTGCCTGCCTGGAATAATGAGATGGAGCCAAGCACAACCGTGCCCCTCTCTCTGTGAGTTTTCACTGGTCATCTTTGCCTCCTTCTCGTCTGGGTGACGTTTTTAGCATTGAAATGAAAGTTTGCCCACCCTGGCAGCTCCAGCTGCTGGAGTTTTCCAGCATGATGGGATCCAGCAGCAAGTGGAGGTTCTGGATCTGTCACCTGGCATAACATTAAAAAAATATAACGTTTGCCCCTACGTGTTTTGGTTTAAATTGCCCTGTAATCCAAAGGCCAGCTCATTGCCAGCTCCTGTTAAAGATAAGAGTTTTAGCATTTCCCTGACAGGCCTGTGACATCCCACAGAACACCAGACAAGGCAATTTGTTAATCTGCCAATGCTGGCATTAAATATCCCCCTTTGTGTGTTGACAACACATTAGCAAGAAATCAGACCTGGGGACCGTTTTCCTCCTGAAACGCTGAAAATTTTGTGTATAATTCATTTCCTCGCAGAAATGGGAACTTAAGGGCACATAAAAAGCATAAAATGGAATTTGTGGGAATTGTCTGAACCCTTCATGACAGTTTTTTTTGCCCACTCCAAGCCCACTTGGGCTCTAAAACAACTGCAGAGAGAAGAGCTTCAAAGCTGGGGAAGGGTCTGCTTGGAATCTCTGGGAGTTGGAGCAGGGATTCTGGAGAAAAGACTCCTTTTTCCTCTCTGGTTTGCCCACAGGTTGTGTTTGCAGAGCTCCTGGAACCTCAGGAAAAAGGGGAAGAGCCTGGCTGTGCCATTTGGATGCCTTTGATGTTTCCATCAGCTCACACAGGGAATTCTGGGCTGGGGAGAAGCAGGGATAATGCACAGGAGAGGCTCCTGAGACAAAAGCTGTTTCCAGGCTTTCTGCTTCCCTGGTAATTCCTGAAAACTTCCTGGCTGGTTTGAGACAAGGGGGAATCCTTCCTGATTCATCCTAAAATACTGCTCTGCTGCTGCTTTTGGCAATTGAAAGGGAAAATGACACAGAAAGTTGGAAACTGGGGGGTTTGTTTGTTCTGCTCTGGAAATGACCTTCAGAAAGGTGAAAATCTGAGGGGTGGGGTCTGTAAACTCCAGGTCAGTGCCTTCCCCCACAAAAAAAGTCTCTTTGTTCTGCCTGGGATGTCCCTGGATTTTCAGCCCAGCTGGATTTTATTCCAAGGAGTTATTCCACCCTGTTCAGAGACCCTGCTGCCTCACAGGCAAACCCAACTCCAAACTCTCCTCTTGTCTCAGCAGTTCAGCCACAAATGTGTACATTTACCATTTCCACGTGTGAACCCCAGGAGGAAAACCTTGTTTTCCAAGTATTTGGGAAGGCTAAATATCTCTTCTCCATTGTCAGGATTACTTTCCTCCCCCCTCCGTAAGGCTTTGAAATGAAAGCCTCAAATGGAGAAGAAAACGCAGAAGAGATAAATTTCAGAGGGGAGCAGGATTTGTGATGCTGATCTGCTGCAGGAATGTGCCATCAAAACCCTGCCCTTTCTATTTGCAGGCAACACAGCCTCCTATCCTTCTTTAAATATCACTTCAAGAGCATCAAGTGTGCACTGCCTGCAGCCTCCAGGCCCCCTGGAAAGGGGACTGCCTCGGGAGAAAGCTGGGCACAAAAGGAGAAGGATCTCTTGCTTATTTTTGTTTCTACCTTGCCGAGTTATTTATTATCAGCTGCTTGCAGGTACACACTCAGCCTCCCCAGGGGCCAGTGCTGGAGAGACAGAGATGAGTTTACTCAGATGCTGCTGCCTCTGATGCACTCTAAAATTAGACTTTGTCTCGCTGGATGCTGTGTTTGGATGCAAAGGAGTGACAAGAATTCCTCTCTCTCTTTTTTCCTCTATCATCTACATTTAGAGGGTGGGAGCCGCTCAGGTTTTTGACAGAAAAGGGAGGAAAAATGGGGGGAAAAAAAATTCCTCCTGAGGTCCCAGCTGCCAGATCCATCACCAGCAGGGGCTGTTGATGTAGGCTTGCAGCCAGCCCTGCTTCCAGGTGCTAAATCAGGAAGGCAGTGGAGCTACTCCCATTCACTCCCAGGGAGCTGAGCCACCACCAGGCTGCTCCCAAGGGAGAAAATAACAATAAACTGAGATTAGAAAAAGGCTGAGCACGGGAGGAAAACGTGTTGGAGAGGGAAGACAAATGGAATTGCAGGAATTGCTGTGGAGGGAGCACAGAGGGACAGAGGAGGCTCAGGGAGGTTTTCTGAAATTCTGTTCCATCTCCATCCACTGTGGACACACTCTGACTTTGCTCAGCCCCTCTGGGCTCAGGCTGTGCAAAGCACCCCCTTTCAGAATAAAGAAAAGCTGAATAAAGTAATTCAGAATAAAGCACAGGAGAGGCTCCTGAGACAAAAGCTGTTTCCAGGATTTCTGCTCCCCTGGCAATTCCTTAAAACTTCCTGGCTGGTTTGAGACAAGGGTGAATCTTTCCTAGCATCCTAAAATACTGCTCTGCTCCTGCTTTTGGCAATTGAAAGGGAAAATGACACGGAAAGGTTGGAAACTGGAGGATTTGAATGACTGGCTTCACCTGTCATTTGTCACTGTACACCGAGGTTTTCCCCCCATTCCCTTGCAGAAAGCTTGGGAGGTAATTAACATCATTTAAAATAATCAAACCAGGTGCAAATTCCTCAAAAATAACCAGGTTGGGCCCCCAGTGAATGCCAGGGATGCTGAGCCCTTTCCCCAGGCCTGCCTGTTCCACTTAATGCCTGTTCCCAACAAGGTTAGTCCATTACAGGAAACTGGAGTTAGAGGCCCTTTTGTTTACTGTGTTACACAAATTCAATTTGTCAGAGAGCTGGGTTTATGAATTAGGAATGAGGGACGTTAGCAAAATTAAATGATAAGGCCTTGGCCAGCATCCCTTGCAGCTGAGATGGGGCTGATAAACTGGAGCAGCCAAGCAGGATTTGGTGAACTAAAACAAAGGCACGGTGGAAATACATAAAAAAATTTGGATTAGGCATGAATGGTTTGTATGTCCTTTTTTCTCGGCCCTTGTGGTACAGAAAACTGCGGGGAAAGCATTAAAAAAATCAGGATTTCTCCTTTGGTAGATGTTGTTTGCAGCATCCTCTCATCCCAGGCTCTTGTTTGGCCTTGGTTTGGGGGCGATTCTGCAGCTCCAGTGTTTTGGGAGCAGCCTGGCACAACTATCCCCTGGCAGCTCCTGATCCTCATCTTCTTTTCCAGGGAAAACTCTGCAGAGCTCTGGAATGCTGCAGGTTCAGGTGGAAGGGCCCCCAGCAGGGAGGGATGCAGGGATGTGGAATAGGGGAAACCAAGGAGAGGGAATTCCACACAACAGGAAAGATTTCCAGGCAGGGATTGGGGGCTGTGGTACCCAGGCTTCCCCTAAAGCAGAGCAGGAGCTGCCCACTCTGCCTTTGGATGCTCCAGGAGAAAAGCTGAGCTGAAAATCCCCATGTCAGGGCTGGGATCCCTTTTTCCATTTTTTCCCTTCCTGGCTGGGCTCTCCAGCAGCACAGGCAGGCAAGAGGAATGTTCTTTTTGGCTTCTTGAAAGAGATGAATGGCAAGTGCAGAGGCATCTACATGTCCCTCACTGCTGTGCCTGTTCTGGAGTTGATCTTCCACAAGTCACTGCTCTGCTGACCCCAAAATTTATGGAGCTGGAGGCACCTGGCTCTTGAAGGATTGTTCCTTGGGAGAGATAAATGTTTTGCTTTGCATGGTTTGGCCTTGCTTGGAAAAAAACTTGGAATTTTTCTTGCTGAGCTCTGCTCCCAACTGTTTCCATCACAAAAAAAAAAAAAAAAAAGGATAAAACTTGCTTTCAGTACTGGGGGAGTGAGAGAGGAGGAGGAACAAATCAAGAGAAGGATCATTAGAAAAGACACAGCAAATTATTCAGCTGCTGTGACATGGCCAGAGGGGGAAGATGAAAGTTCTTTGGCTGGCTGGAGTTGGAAACTTCCTGCCTGTCATTCTGCAGAGCAAACCATCAGCTATTCCACGTTAATTGTCACTTAGGAAAAGTTCCTCCTTTCCAGGAGAAAAACAGCCCTGCAAATGCTTCAGTAATAATTTCCATTTACTGACACCAGAACCAAAAGGAGTTTCTCTCCCCCATTTCCTTCTTGCTCTAAAGAGGAGGTGAAAATTTTAGGGAAAATATAACTTTGCACCTGAATGTTCATGGACTGATCTCCCAGAGCTGCTGCTAATCAAGTGTTATCTCAGTTAATACAATCTTAGTTAAACCTTTCCACCAACATTCCTCTCCAAGCCCAAATAAATTCATTACCCAGAGAACCCCAAGCAGAGCAAAGACTTCTTTCATCAGTTGTTGGACAAAATCTGAGTCAAGCAGCCCTGGCCCTGAAAGTCTTGGTCTCTACGCAGGCAGATAATGAGAAATTTAATGCTGGGAGACAGGAGACAGCTCTGAAAGGTTATAGGAGTGGGCACCCAACCCAGAGCAGCAGCACAAGGACCTCAAGTTCCTCCCTGCCCTGCCCAGAGAATCCAGGAGGAATTGCTGGGAGGTGGAAATCGATTCTTTTACCTTTGCAAAGCAGAAACACCTGGACTAGAAACACCATACAATGATATTCCGAATTTTTGTTCCTATCATGCCTCGTGTAACTCTCAGTTCTGTTTCCTAGGCCATGGGTTTTGAGGAGGAAAAGGTCTTTTTATGATTCCCTGTAAACGAGACAAGGAAGGCACTCGGAGGATGCATCCCTGACAGCCTCAAGGGGACTCAGAGAAGTCCCCGTGCTGTGAAACCTGCAAAGATTTTGGGAAAACTTTGCCCATAAAGTGCATCAAGGAGTAAGGAAGAGATCTGAGACAAGAGCAGAGGAAAACATTAAAATGTGTGTGGTTAAGAGAGCTCTCTGGGGAAAACAGAGAGGTTGGGATGAACAGAAGGGTTTGCACCCAAATAATCAGGCAAAGAAACGAGGCTGAGTCCCTGGATGTGAGAAACGAGCTTTGCTGTGACCTCTCCAAGGCACAGCTTGGCCCTGGAGCTTAAAATGATCCCAAAATTTGGAATTCTGCTGAAAGACCACCCCAGAATCCCGGGTTCTTTTCCCTGCAGGGCTGGAAGAAGAGGTGGCAAAAGGGTTTGCTTTGGTGCCAAGAGCCCCCAGTGCCTGAGCAGCATTTCCACCCCTTGCAGGAGAAAACAGAGGGAGAAAACAGCTCAGGCTTGGCTCCATCTCCCTGAACCCCTGCTGCCTGTGCCACTGTTTGTGTTTACAGAACAAATAAATCAACAAACCAAACGAAACAAACCCAAGCAAACCAAACCCCAGCAGCACAGGGATCCTGGAGTGTGCAGTGCAGCTGCAGCTCCTTTATTCCACCCCTTGTTTCAAAGCAGCCTCAAACATCTCCTGGTGAAACCCAGGGTAAAATCCCCTTTTTGAGCAGAGGCCCCAGTCACCTCAGGTCCTCCAAAGTAATTTTTACCTTGCTTGGGTGATCTTGGAGTAAGCTCCTTAATGCCTGGTTATTAATAACCCTCTCTCTGGCTGGAAATCAGGGATGTGCTTCCGAGGGGAAACTCCCAGAGGTGAGCAGAGGGAGCAGCTCCCATTCACAGGAATAAAACACTGATTAATGAGCTGGATGTGCCAGCAGCATGGCAGAGGGGGCTGGATCCCAGTGGGAACTGGGAATGACTGCTTGGACTGGGACTGGAGGGGATTTACCTGGCAGGCCAGCAGGTTTTATTTTTCATTTTTATTTTATCCGTCGGTGTTGTTATTTTAAAGTGGTTCCCTGACACTTTGTTCTGGGAGTCACGCACTGGAAAACTGTGTTTTCCCAAAGAGCCCAGGACTTCAGCAGAACTCCTAATTCCTGAATATTCCAGGGGGAAAACCCAGAGCATCTTGTTCCCCCCTCCTTTCACTACCCCAGGCTGCTCCAAGCCCTGTCCAGCCTGGCCTGGCACATTTCCAGGGATGGGACATCCATAGTTTCTCTCCTGTCTATCCCATTTAAAATTTCAGTTTGCATCAATCCACCTTCCCCCTGGCCACAACCCCTGAGATCTCAATCTACACATCCAAATAAAAACCCAAGGAGAGTGCAGGGAATTTTTCATGGAAGTCTATTCGTTATCAAACTCTGCAAATAACACCAACCTCCTTAGTCTAGCCAGAAATCCTTTGGAAAATATGTATTAAATATCTTCCAAAGCTTTTTTTTTTTTTTTTTTTTTTTTTGCTTTGTAATTACTGTCTTTAAAATAATACTTTTCCCCGATCTAAACAGGAATCAAGTTCAGGATGGAACGGAATTATTTTCACTTAGGAGCCAACATCAAACAACCTTAACAACACAGCTCCAGACACATAATGGAAATTAAAACCAAGGAACATGCAGATCTAATTACATTTTTAAATAGCGAGGCATCGAGAGAAGGCAGAGAAGAAGTGATTTACAATTTTTCCTGGTGGTGACTCTGCAGTAAAAGCAGAGCTATCCCCTGAGGATTCCTGAATCACTGAATATTCTGCTTTTCTCCCGAGGCTCTTTTCTATTATGTTTTCTCTACAGAGGGGTATTTGTGAGAGAGAAGGGAAGAGCAGGGCCTGGACAAAACAGCAAGAAAATGAAATGATCTGTGCAATTCCCAAATTGCTGCCTATGAGAAAGCAAGCATGTTATCAGCAGAAAACCAGGCTAGGCACTGCCCTGTGTCCTGCAGGGCTGAGATACATTTGTTTGTGGGAAAAGACATCACCAGTGCCCAGCAGGCACCTGCAGGAATTTGGGGTTTTGCTGGGGCAGGTGTAGGAGCTGGGCTTATCCTGACAAACCCAGCTGATAAGGAATATTGAATAGAAATTGGGTTAAACCATGACGTGCTCTTATCAGCATTTGAATTTCCCATTCCAGATCCTACCCTTGGATTTTATTTCACAACAGCTCCAGCACATCTTCCCAGGAGCCACTGATTTATTGATGCTCCAAGTGTTCTGCCTCCCATACCCAAACCCACAACACCTGCGACCCCCAGCAGGAACACGAGATCCTGCTGCACCCAGAAATAAAGATGTTTGCCTGGAAAAAGCAGGAATGAAAGCAATCCCAGCCCAGGAAATCCTCCCTGGGCACCTCCCCAGCAGGGAATTGCTCTGCTCTGCTTGTGAGCGGTGCTTGCTGGTGGTGCCTGGCTGCTGCCTGCAGAGCTGGGTGGAACGGTGTGATTTCATGGAAATCTGGTTCCTCCCCTGAAGATTCCTCCCCAGATGTGTCAATCAGCTTTCCTTTCCCCACCCTGACCCCTGCTGAGCACTATCTATCCATCCTGGAATTCCAGAAGGGCATCATTGGCAGATTCAAAAGATTCCCTCTACCCCTGAGGGGCATTGGGCATTCCAGGTGTCCTTTGTCCCTGGAGACCTTCCCTCCCATACCTGGTTGGTGACTTCTCCTCCCTTCCCACCTCCCCATCTCCCAGGAAAAAGGACAGGGACCACAGGGTCAGGGGGTTCAGCTACAAGAGTTTGGACGCAGAAGTTTGGTTACAGTTCTGATAGGTTCTGTTAGAGGAGCTGCTGGATCCAGAGGCCTGTGTGCCACAAAAAAAAATCCCTGGATTAAACCCTCTATCAGAATTGACTCTTTCCTTCACCACCACCTTAAAGTTGCTCCAACAGAGGGAAACCTGAAGAGCTCTGGCAGGTCTGGACTTGTCTCCTGTGCCCAGGTGTCCTGGGTTAAAACACCCCAGTGCCAATATTTGGTTCAGCCAGACAAGCCAAGGCACGACCTGTCTGCAATATTGGGAATTCCAATAGCTGGAATTATCCTGGGAGCACTCTGCAAGCTGCTCCCCCACCCAGAGCCGCATTCCCCCGGGGCAGGAGGGACCTGGAGCCTCGCAGTTGTTCCATTCTCTGCTCAGAGTTCCCACGCACGGAGCTCTCACCCCAGGGAGAGCAGCGAGGGGGTCACAGAGGAGCAGGGAGAGAGCCTTTCAGTGCCAGCCAATGCAGCCAACACTCCCAGGCAGCTTCTAATTCATCTCTTCACCCTGGGCACTCTGGAGCTGGAGAATTTCCCTGACAGAGCCGAGCTGCTGAGGACAGGGTGGCTCTGGCACATTTTGCGGCGGTTTTTACAGACACAGAAGCTTTTGGAAACACAACAGATCCAATGGAGAGCTGAGGGGAAGAGCCTGGGCTGCAGGAGCTGTTCCCAGGTGTCTCTCAGAGCACGGAGCCTGCAGGGCAGAGCAGGAGATGCTGGGTGGTGACAGCAGCAGAGATGTCCTGGCACAGCTCTGACACTGCACAAAGCATCTCCCCCGACTGAGGAGACGTTTCCTCATTATCTCAGCCTAATTTAGGAGCCTTAATGTAGTCACTGATGAGAAGCAGGTACCTGAAATTGCCCTTCATAGGTGGTGTGGCTGCTCCAGGCCCCTCAGCTGGCTCCTCCCTGAAGGGTCTGGTTGCTGGGACAGCAGGAAGCATCAAGGGGACAGGAAGGGTAGAAGGGAGGAAATGAAATGAAATGAAATGAAATGAAATGAAATGAAATGAAATGAAATGAAATGAAATGAAATGAAATGAAATGAATTGCATCTCCACGCAAGAACAGCAGCCTAGGCTGGGTCAGGCTGGGTGGGAGCACCACTGTGGCTCACCTGGTCCCAGCAGGGTCATGCCAGAGCACACGGCATGGAATTTCCTCCAGGTGGTTCTGGACATCCCCAGTGAGGGAGGCTCCACACCCTCTCTGCTCCTGTGTGCATCACTGCCCAGGGAAGCTTTCCTTTTCCTCACACGCAGGTGGAACCTCCTGGATCCCTTTCTTGCCTCTGAGCACATGCCTGGATTCCTCTTCTTGACATAGCAGGCTTCAAATGAAATCCTCATCAGTGAGGACCGCACTTTCA
>CM031877.1:2636596-2734263 GCA_018697195.1 Certhia americana
CTTTCCCTTTCCCTTTCCCTTTCCCTTTCCCTTTCCCTTTCCCTTTCCCTTTCCCTTTCCCTTTTTCCCTTTCCCTCTCCCTTTCCCTCTCCCTCTCCCTCTCCCTTTCCCTTTCCCTTTCCCTTTCCCTTTCCCTTTTTCCCTTTCCCTTTCCCTTTCCCTCTCCCTTTCCCCAGGCTATCAGCTCTCCAGATATTTCTGTCTGAGCTCCCCGTGCTGAGCACATCCAGAGCAGGGCAGCACGTGCAGCCAGGCTCAGCTTTCCTGGCTCTGGGAAATCAATCAATAACTGCTGGCTGGAGCCCAGCTGTGCCTAGAGGGGGGGAGCAGGAGGAATTCCCAGCTGGATTTGGCTGCTGAGGAGGGCAGGAGGTGGCCCAGCTCTGGCAGGTTGGCAGGCAGCACATCAATCTGTGCCTGCTGAACACTGCCCTGCTCTCTAATCAGCCAGCAGTGCTAATTGCCAGAGCCCAGAGCTGAAGGGGCCTTCCACCTTCAATAACGTGATAATAAATAATAGGGATAAAGGAATTTCTATGAGGTGCTGAAGGAGGGAGCTCCTCTCTGGATTAAAACATTGCTTTTCCCTCCTGAGTGGAGCTCTCTGGAGCTGTCACAGACAGCTCAGCACTCCCCTGGCCCCTGCTCTGAATGTCCAGCCCAGGTGTCACAGCCCCTCCTGGTGACACCCAGGCCATCCCTGCCCCTGGCTGGGCCCTCTGCAGCTACACCCCGCAGGATCACAGAATCATTAAGCCTGGAAAGCACCTCCAAGATCATTCTTTTCTCCTTTAATTCAGTTTTTTTTCCTTTTTGGCAAGATGAATAGAGCAAGGATTGCATGGCTGACAGATCATTACTTTGCTCACCTCCAATTAAAACCTCCAGAAAGGAAGATTTAGGAACCTGGGGAAAGAGCAGGTTTTTGCAATCAAGACATTGCAGAGCTGGCACAAACCACAAACCACTGACACCATCCTTGGACTCATTCCTGAGGTGGAAACAAGAGCTGGTTCTAATTCAAGGTGTTGCAAAAGCCAAATGGAGAAGGAAAAGGGAAAGAGAAAGGGAAAGGGAAAAAGGGAAAGGGAAAAGGAAAAAGGAAAAAGGAAAGGGAAAGGGAGAGGGAGAGGAAGAGGAAAAGGGAAAAGGAAAGGGAAAAGGAAAAGGGAAAGGGAAAAGGAAAGGAAAAGGAAAAGGAAAAGGAAAAGGAAAAGGAAAAGGAAAGGAAAAGGAAAAGGAAAAGGAAAAGGAAAAGGAAAAGGGAAAGGAAAAGGAAAAGGACCTCTCCTGGGTGTCAGAATTCACCTGGATTCCTCCAGCAGAGCCCCTCCACTGCAGAGCCCCCTCCTGCTGTAAGGGACAACCCAGCCCTGCCAGGCCTCAGGATCAAAGCACCTGATTGATGGTTTTAATTGGACTTTTTCATTTTCTCAGCTCTCTGTCTGCAAATCTCTGACTCCTGCCCACCCTTCACCCCCTGGTCCAGACGAGTGCTCAGTGCTGTGCTCCTGGTGGGAGCAGAGCAGGGTCCAAGGGCAGCTGGCTCCCCAAATCCCTGTCTGTCCCTCCAAGCAAGGCTTGAATGCTCTTTTTTTCTTCCTGGACCTCGCTCTGAGATTTCAGCTGGACACTTTTTTCATCCTGACCCCTTGACCTGCAGCAGCTCAGGTCAGAAAATTTTCCCTGGTGTTTTTTTTTTTTTCCCCTAGAGCTGAGCACCAGGAGTGGAATGGAGCTCTGAATTTCCTCCTCAGGGGACTCTTCCTAACCCAGAGGGCAGCAGAACCTCCTGTGTCCTCTTCTGGCACAGACTGGAGCTGTCAGATCCTTTTCCTTCCCAAGGGCAGGGGTTTAACCAAGCACCAAGGGCAGCCTGCAGCCCTTGCACTCCTGAGGAGTAACAGCACCCAGAATTCTCCCTCTCTGAGGACATTTTGGGCATTTTGGGCATTTTCTATCTGGGTTTTGCCAGCTCAGCCCCTTCTGGGGGTGCTCCCACTGCAGGTCCCTCGACAGGAGATCAGAGAACCAAACCAATCCTTTGGCAGACATTTAATGACCTTTAATTTAATTTAAACGTTTAATGACCTTGCAGATTTGCTGCCCACCCATTTGGGTGCCCTTCCAGTCTGCTCTGGGTTTGCTGTGTGGCACAGAGCCCTCACACAGAGCTGGGGCTGCAGAAGCCAGGCAGGAGAGCTCCTGGTGCCTGGCAGAGTTAAAGGCAGGACAGAAGTTCTGGGGGGATGAAAATTGCTCTGTTCTCTGCTGCTCTCGGCTGTTTTCCTGCTGCAGAGCTCCTCCTCAGCCTGGTGCTGGCTCCAGATGTCATCAGAGATTAGGACCAGGCTTTTGGAGCTGGCCTTGGCTCTTGTCCTTCCCTGTTAAGCTCCTGATGGGGAAGGGAATGTTATTTACCAAACTGATTCCACACACCCCCCACACCTTTTTTTTTTTTTTTTTTTTGTTATTTTTTTGGTCCATGTGCACATTTTCAGAAAAAGCCAAGCCCTGTAAGGTGACCCAGAGCACCCAGCAGGGCTGAGAGGGTTCCTGTCCCCTGGGTCAGCCCCTGCAGCCCCTGACAGGGGACATTAAGTGCCTCTGAAAGGGCTTTTCAGCCAGGCTCTGGGAAAGGCCAGGCTCTGCTGCCCTGCACTAATTCCTCCCCACATTGTTTTCTTAACCCTCTGCTGAGCTGAGCCCCAGAGAAAAACTCTTTCCCATTCTTTGGGAATCCCAGGAGCAGCCAGGGAAGTGGCACCAGAGCCAGGAGAAGCTGACCCAAGGACCAAGGAGGCAAAAGCTGATTAAAGTTGAAGGCCAGGGGTGGACTAATGACAGAGTTCAGGGGGTAAAAAAACTCTGTAAGAGGAACTGGGGGAGAGATGCTGGCCATGCAGGGCAGCTGTCAGTGGATCCAATTAAATAAAATATAATATTGTCATTAAAACAGATTTTATTAAAGCATCATCACCAAAGGAGACAAGTTTGAAATCAAGCAATGGGAAGGAGGCACACGTGGGGATGTGGATCAGCAGCAGAAGGAGAAGAACAGACCCAGCCCAGCCCCAAAGCATCACCTCTCCCACAGGAAAAATTAGAAAATAAAACACTCAGGAAATGCTGGAAACCCAGCAAGGGTGACTTAAATGATGTAACAGAAAGAACGAGGTAAAAAGAAAATAAAAAAATACAGCTTGATGACAAACGAGCCACTTCAGTGCTGTGGGATTTTCTCTTGTTCATCACAGCCTCCACAAAAAAAAAAAAGGAAATACTACAAGAAACACCATGGAAAAACATCACAGCAGCAGCCACCTTTACATCCCTAACAAAAAATAATCCAGGTTTGCTCTTCCCCTGACAGTGCTCTGCTGTCAGCCTCCCACTTTTATGGCCTCTGGGTTATAGATGTTTATCCCATTTTTATATATATATTTATATATAGATAGATATTTTTATATATATATATACACACACATAGCTTTTCCTTTAGATTTACAGGCCAGGGTATTTTTCACAGCAGCCAGGCTCCTGTTTGTTGGATTTTTTATTTTTTTTTTTTTGCAAGAGCCACGAGGAAGGAGAACCTTTAAATCACCAGGAAGCTCTGACAATGCAGACCCTACTGTGCAAGATTGCTTTTAAAAAGCACTTACTTTTTATGGCCTAATTTAAGGCGACATTGAACGTTCTCAGGAAAACCTCCCGGTTCCTCCAAGGGTCCGAAATCCTTTCCTGCATTAATTCCAGGCCAAATGTTCTGTGAGCCTCTTGGAGCTGTAGGAAATGGGTAAAATTTGAAGCCATCATTGCTGGGATAAATCACCTGGCTGGGTGTGGAATGAGTCCTGCAGGCTTCTGGTGGCCAGGGCTGGGTTTTTATTAATTTATTTTATTTATTTCCTCAGCCGCACTGAGGCTGCTCGTGTTGTTTGACCTGTAACTGCTCCAAGGGAGCGTTGTGCTGACGGGCACCTAGAGGCTTTTAAGATGCCCAAATTCAGCCAAGGAGTCACACCAAAGTGAGTGACTGCATCCCAGGCTCTGTGCTGCACACAGGGGCTCTGCCCAGAATGTCTGTGTGGGAATGTTTTGTTTTACAGGTGTTGCACAAGGAGCAATGTGCTTAAAGATTCTGTATGAGGATTAAATCATCCTCTCCTTTTATAGAGTCGTGAGTTGAGGGGGGTTTACCCTATTTTCCAAAACACGGGAGCTGAGGACTCTGCTGCTGAAACACGACCATGAATTGAAGGCAATCCCTCAAGCAGGGCCATCTCCAGAGCCTGAACCTCGATGGAGAACATGATGGAAAAGTGATTTTCCAGCTCTGGGCAGAGGGGTCATTTCTTTCCTTCCCTCTGAGGCTCTGGCACAGGTTCCCAGAGAAGTTTTCTGGAATTGCCCAGGGTTGGATGGAGCTCTGAGCAATTTGATGGAAGGTGTCCCTGTCCCGGGGGTGCCTCCTCTGCCTGATCTCAGCTGCAATTCCTGCCACATTCACAACAAATTCTCCCACCCTGCCCTGTGAACATCCTCACCTTGGAAGGACAGTCCCCAGCTCTGAAACATTTCAAGGTGCTTGGAAAATGTTTCCCAAAGGAATAAATCAAAGCTGCTCTGCCTTGGCACCAGCCCCGTGCTCCTCCTTGGCTGGCACGGCCAGGGCTGGGCTCATCAGCAACGCTTCCAGCCAGCAATCCAGATGGGATCTGAAGCAAAAACACGGTGGGAGATGTGGGTTGAGGCTCATTCTGCACGAAGGGTGCATCTGGTTTTGTCTTGAAGGTGTCCCTTGACTTCACCTGCCTCTCCAGCTGCATGAGCCTCCCCGCTCAGAGCGCAGCAGATCCCGGGTTTCGGTCCAGGGGAGGCTTCCCACAGGGCAGCAGACATCTGCTGGGCATTTGCACATGTGCTGAAAAGGGAAGGCAGCACTCTCCTGCCCTCCAAAAACAAATCCAGGACGGTTGGAGGGGAAAGCAGGAGGGGAGCAGCAGCAGGGATGAGCAGGGAGAGACAAATTTGTCATCAACACCAGTGCAGAGAGGAAAGAAGCTGCATCTTGCCAGCACTGCCAACACTAAACCAGCTTTAGAAGGCAGGAGGCTGCAGAAAATTCTCCATAAATAACCCCAGTTTCAGCCCAAACTGGTGCAGAGCTGCCCAAGACACAAAACCCTACACAAGGTCATGGGTATCACCAATCCTTCCAGCCTTTGAGCAGCTTCTCTCCCCAGATCTGCAGGATTTTTTGGGTTGGTTTCTTTATCTGGATGGGGTTGGAGGAGAAGGGATTATTCACCACCAGAGCAAAAGGGGGGTTGAGGGGCTGGGGGTGCTCCCAGCACCTGCCAGGGTCAGGGAATTTTGGGGGGCTGCATTTGCCACACCACAAACCACAAAGCAGTGCCACTCCAGGGCTGGTTATTCATCCAAAGGAATGGTCCAGCACAATCAGAGCTGGGAGCAAATTGCCTTTTCTTATCTCTAATACAACGTTTAATGCATACAATGCATAATACAACAGGCTGTGAAACCTGGGGCGGGGGCCCTGCCACACAATCCCCCTGGAAGCTGAGCTGGATTGATGGAAAGACAACTCTCACCTCCTCCTGTCCCATTCCCTGCCCAGTTCCATCTGGTGGTGACAATTTCCCCTAAATTCCCTTGCAGGAGCAGCTCTCCCAAGCACCCAGGAGAGCCGGGCTCTGTTTGAGCCTCCCCATCTGATTAGATTTATGCAAATTCTCGTGTTTATTAGCATAACGGGAAGATTGTTCTGCTGCCTGGGAAGAAACGAGCCCCTTTATTCCAATAGATGTGTCAGCTTGGAGCAGTTAATAAGATCTATTTGTAATCCATAGGTAGGCACGATAAAAGCAGGATAACTCAGCACTTCCAGTGGCAGAGGAGCTGCTGGGAATATGGGTAGCAGGGAACTCGGTGTAATTATTAAGAGAGATATTTAAATACTCTTCAGGGTAATTCTGGGGAGTGCAAGGGAAGCCAAACACGCTGAAAATCTCACTTTAACTTCAGCTCTTGGCTGGAGGAGCAGGAGGGAGGTGATGCTCCAGCCAGAGACACCCCAACACATGGAGAGGATCCATGGGGTGATGAGAGGGAATCACAGCCCAAGGACCAGGCTCTCAAGGAGCTTTTAAGGCTAAATTCACCTGTTTTCCTGAGTTTCAGGACTTGAGGGCATCAGAAACTTGGATTAAAGTTGGGTTAGCCACAGGATCAGCCGCAGCTGCCGTGTCCAGGTTTTAGTTTTATTTAGGATCATGGAATCCCAGTTGGGAGGGACCCCCAAGGATCATCCAAGTCCCACTGCTGACCCTGCAAAGGGCAGCCCCAAGAATTGAACTTGGCTCTTATCAGCCTACAAGAAAATCCCACCCTGATTTATTCTGTGACAGTTTAGCCCAACCCCAGTTTAAGGGTTCCGGAATCATTGAGTTGAGGGAAAAGTGGAGTTTTGGGAGAGATCAGTAAAAATCAACCTTGGAGAAAATCATGGAATTCTGGGAATTTGGGGGATTTTTTTTGGATCTTCGGCTGCTGGAATCGAGGGATTTGGGAATGGTGGGGTTGGGGAATTTTGGGATCCTGGTGCCTTGGAACAGGGGCAAGGACCGCAGGGAGGATGCAGGAATTCCAGGTGCAGATTCCAACACACACTTCCCTGCCTCCCACCACAGGAGAGTGCCTGGGCCCTGTGGTGGACACCAGAATTGCTGTTTTCATTTGTCCCTAATTAGCACTGAAACCATGTTTGCAACCTGCTAAAATGCCCACTTAGGCTGGGAGGGGTGGGGGGGGGAGCAAACATTGGCCCATCTGCCAAGAGGTTTTGCAGCAGACGTTTATCTAAATAGAGAAATCAGCCTGCTATTCACATCTGATTAACAAACACAGCCTCTAATTAGCCCATGTGATTGAGATTCATTGGAGGAGTCACTTCAGCACATACATTAAACCATCACTCCTTGCCTGGGTGGTGGGGAGAAGTCAGGAGAGGAGTGGTCCTGCCCTGGCTCCAGCTCTGGAGGAGGAGAAGCAGAAATATTAAAGGCCATGCTTAGAATAAAGGGTCAAACCACAGCTGGGACAATGTTCCATGAGGGTTTTCCTTCCAGCAGATTGTTGTAGAAGAGTTGGACTCCAGACAGAACATTGGGCTGAGAAAATTTGCTGGTTTTCACCAGCACTGCCTGTACTGGATGCAAAATCTGGCTCTTCCAGCACCAGGAGAAATCCCCCAGCATTTAGGAAAGACCCTCCCAGCCCAATCTGCTTGATTTCCCAGTCAGAACCTGCCCATCCATGGACCTCTGCAGCTCTCCCAGGGGATCTGGCTGTTGGGAAAGCTGTTGCCTGAGTGTTGCTAAATAAAACTTTGCCCATTTTTGCCCTGGTTTGCTGCAGCGATTGCCACAATCAGTGTGATTTGTAAGGTGGCCTGTCCTCTGAATCTCGGAGTTCTCACCCTTAACAATGTCAATGAGCTGCTGCAGTAATTGAGTCGCAGCAAATTAAGGGTTGACGTAATAATTAAGAGCTGCTTAGTACACAGGAATGTATTAATATGGTGTTGATGCCAGCAGACTGGGGGCTTGTAGGAGAGGAGAATTCAGAGTGACAGCAGTGAGAGAATCAACCTGGGCAGCCCCAAACGGCCACAGGTGTGTTGGGATATTGATTCCAGTTCCCTTGGATTTCCCTTCCATATTTTTAGAGCACTGAGCAATCACATGGTGATGCTGAATTCCCAATTCTTGGCCTGTTTTCCTGGCTTTGCCAGCCAAGGGAAGGAGGGAATAGTCAATTTTTAGCCATTTTAAGAATTTTTTGTTTGGAATTTCAGCTCAGATCCAGTCTATTCCAAGACTGTGAAGAGATAAAATGGGAAAACCCCACATCCAGCATATTTCAGCATGAAGGCCCAACCTGATGTGCTTTCTTTAAGTGAGTCACTGGGGGAGTGTTGCTGTTGTTTTCATCAACATTATGCGTGCCATTAGCATCTTTACTTTAATTAAAACCATATTGAAATCCCAAACAAAAAGCCTGAAGTGGCTAAAAACCCATTAAAAAAAAAATCAACCTTAGAAAGGAGAGAAGAGCTGCAACCTCACAAGTGATGGGATGTGAATGAGAAATTCCATAATGGCTCCTTCAAAAAAATCCCAATTACCTGGAAGGATTTTGGAGCTGCACCTGCACCAACAGGACAATCTACTCTGTCAGCTGTACATAAAATAAGCACCAAAAAAACTCTTATCACTGCTTTAGTCTGCAAAGAATCACCTGACTTGTTTCCAAAGCATTCAAGCTGAGCTAAAGAAAAAGAACAATAAAGTGGAGAAAAGAATGTTCTGGGGGGAAAATGTGGTGTTAAGAGTTTGTTGCTTCTGCTAAATATTAATCTGGATTTCTTCTTGTATTGCACTGCTCCCACAGATGAGTTACCCATTCCTCCAGGCCTGCTGTTTTAAAAGCTGTTTTATTTTTCTGGAGATAATTTCTCCCCTCCCTGTTTCAGAAGGGTGATTGTGGCTGCAGGAAAGCGAGAGGCAATTTCTCACCTGCCCAATGTGATCCTGCTATCTCCACTTAGAGCACAAAATCTCCCATTACCTCGTCCATGCAGAGCATGCAAAAAAACTCCCCTCGCTTCATTTCCCAGGCAGGGAGATGTGATATCAGCCAGAAGGAAAAATATCCATGCAAATATTCCTTCCCTGGGCAATCTGTGTTTTTAAAGTTCTCTTTTCCCCACAAAAATACAATTTTAGGCCTTCCTGGAGAAGCCTTCCTTTGCTTTGCTGCTGCTGAGGGTTGTTATTATCACTTCCAGACACTAAAGATCCTTTTAAATCTGTTTGGTCTGGGCTGGGGATTATTCCATCCCCTTTCCACAGGAATAAGGGAATTGTTGTTCTTTCCTTCAGGGTTCTGTGGCACAAAGCAGAAGAGAGGAGATCCAAAGGGCAAGGGAGGGAAGGCAAAGCCAGGAATCTTGGTGGCAGCTGGATTTTGAGAAGAGAAACGTTTTCTGCAGCCTTTGTGGGTCCTGAGGATCATCAGGGTCTCTGTGGGATCCTTCAGGGATTCCCATCCCTGGAAACCATCCCAGCTTTCCTTTTCCCTGTCCTCCTGCCCTCGACAGGATTGCTGCTCCTTTTAAAGCTGAAATTGCAGCTAAAATTCCCTGTGAGACCTGGGGGCCATGAGCAGGGGGGTGAAACCCCAAACACAGTGTGGCTGTGGCGTGGAATCCACTCGGGTGGGAGGGGATGGGGAGGAGTTCTCCATCAGAACTGGGATGGGTTCATCTGGCACAGGAGCCAGGTCCTGGTTTCTGATAAATTTATTCACAAGGCAGCTGAGTTTGGGCCCTGGGAATGGAGAAACTGGGCTAAGAGGAAAATTTGGGAAATGCTTCTTTCCCCTTCTTTTGAGCCTGGTGAGGTTCTTCCTCAGATCTACTGAGCATCACCATTTAGAGGCTGTGATAAACTGATTTAAAATAATTTGGAGGAGCAATGGGCATTTCCAAGGCAGTCCATCAGCAGGAATACTCCCTCCACTTCCCTGGAGGTGCAGGAACAACGAGGATATCCAAGCACACAGCCCAGGCAGTACTGTTCACACTTCTGCTGCCAGATCTTCCCTTTCCTTAGGACAAAACCTTGCTCCAGGCTCCCAGGGAAACAATTAATGTGAGGAAATAAGGAAACCAAAACCTGTCAAAGGAGATTTCTGTGCTGTGGATAATCAGGGTGGCAGCTGCCTATGGTCCCTGTCAGGCAGGATGGAAATTTATTGTCATAAAAAGGCTTCCTAAGTGAGGTCAGGGTGCAGATTTTAAGGTGGTATTTGGAACTTTTTCCAAAGTTCTTCCTGTCTAATAGAGGAAAGAGAGCGAGGAGGCATTAGGGGTTAATCCAAGGGGGTAGCAGGGGGTGCTCTGGGTCTGGAACAGGGAGGTGATGCCCTCAGAACCACCCAAAACACTGGCACAGGCTGCAGCTGGAACCAGCTTAGCCCAGCCTTGTGTCTCTAAAACCAGGCCTTGGGGAAGGGGCTTTGCAAGAGCCAGCAAATGGCTTTGAATAGACCTAGAGAGAGTGAGGGGTGCTGATCGTTTCTAATTAGGGGGGAAAGGAATTGTTTTCCATGAGTTCCCTCCGTGATCTCATCCCTAGGAAGCAGCCAAAAATATCCAGGCACCCTGGCTCAGAAAGGAGCTCATTGTTCCCTGTGTCTCCTGGCACAGGGAGGGGTGAGGAGCAGGTCAAGCATGAAAATGTGCTCGAAAATCTCCCCCAGCCTCCCCTGGGTGTCCTCCCAAACATCCCCACCCAGCCCAGGGCCACCAGCTCCAGGTGACTGCCAGCCCCCGTGGCAGGGACCTTCTCAGGCACAGGCTGGCTCCTCTCGGGCAGGGAGGGAAATGCTGTCCCTAATCAGGGCTGACATGGCAATTTTCTCCATCATGTCACTTGTCACGGGGGGCCAGCAGCCTCCCCTCCCAGCCCAGGGCTTCCCTGGGAGCCTCCCCGAGACCTGCTGAGGAGAAATAAATCAATTGTGGAGCCCAGCAGCTGCCCCCTGCTCGCCAGCAGCTGCCCAGGGGCATGAGGAGCTCCTCAGCACAGGGTCAGGCTGGGAAAGGACCAGGAGAGGTCTCCTGGAGGGATTTTGGACTCCTTCAGCCTCCTGGCTGGCCCCAGTGAGGGCTGGCTGAGCAATGGGGGGTGTCACCCCTCTGCAAATGGCACTGACACCCCGCTGTCCCTGTCCCCAGGGATGCTGGATGTGGATTTCTGCATAAATCAGCTTTGGTTTGTCCCCTTGCACAGCCCAGAGCCTCCACCCAGCCCTGGGTACAGCACAGACGTTCCTGGCTCTGCTCAAGCAGGGAAGAGAAGCCAAAGCTGGTGGGAAGCAGGAGGAAAAGGGTCCCGTGGGCTGTGGGATCAGCCCAGGCACTGAGTGATGCTCTGGGCCAAGGGATCCCACTCAGAACTCGCTCTGAGTCCTCCCAAGCCTTCTCAGCCAACCAGATCTCTTCATCCCCCTTCGTGTTCTTCGCTTGCATCTGTTGTTTTTTGGGGGAAAAAAAAAAAGACTTGTACAGAAATCCCACGTTTTAGAAAGCTCTCCTGGAATGAACCAGCTAAAGGATTCAGAGCTCTGGCTCCTAGGGAGGGGTTTGGGCTGGCTGCAGGAGGGCTGGGGCTGATGTCAGAGGAATTAAAGCTTAATTTTCCTTGTTCTTCTCAGGGTCCATCCCTCGACCCCACGAGCTGCTCTCCCCCTCCATCAGTGCGCTCCGTGGGCAGCTCTCCAAATCAATTAACGTTATTGTTTCACTTCTCAGGGCCATAAAATCACAACATTTACAAGAAATACGTGGGGCTGTGCAGCGTGCCGTGGAAGTGTGGCTGGGATGGAGAGCAGTTAGATCAGCCAGGGCCACTGCGACCCCATCTGCTGAGCACTGCCCCTTAAAACACCTTCCTTTTTGTCTAAATGTCATGGGCAGGGGGAAAACACGGTGGGTTTTCACATTAATTCTTCTCAGATACACTGGAAGGGGAAATTACAAACAGCGTAATTAAATTTTAAAAAAATTATTTTAAAATTAAAGCTTTTTAATATGATGGAATGGTTTAGGTTGTGAGGAGCTTTAAAACTCATCTCCTCCCAACCTTGGGCACCTCCCACCACCTGCAGCATCTCATTCCAACCTGGCCTGGACACTCCCAGGGATGGGGCAGCTCCAGCTCCTCTGGGCACCCTGTTCTGTTTATTGTCACCTGTCTGGAGCCCAGACAGAGCAGCCCCAGCTCTGCCAGGCAGCAGGAGAGCAGCAGAAAATGTTCAGGAGCTGCTCCAGCTCCTGCACATGTTGCTCCCATTCAGCTTTTATCCTCCAAGAACAAATAGCCCGAAGGGCCTGCAATGATGGTTAAATTGTGCAATGTAAATTAAAAGCAGAAAGAAAGAGCAGGAGCCACTGAGACAGGAGAAAGCGTGGCTCTGCAGGCAGGATTGAAACAGCCATCCCAGAGTCCCCCGGCAGAGCTCAGCACTGCCGTGGCTTTTAAAGGTCCTCCTGCATCACTGCACCTCATTTTCCCATTGGTGGGCTGAGGGAAAATGAGAAATTCTTTCCCCCAGCCTTTGGTCTTGTCTACCTAAATGGTGTTTTGCAGTGAAAGCCTGTGATCCGTCCCGTTCAAAGGCATGCGTGCTCATCCACTGACACAGAACCCTGGCACCATCCCTCTCTCCTTCCTGAGTCATCTTTAGCTCTGGCTAATTGGCTCAAACCCCAAAAACTCCCCTTGCAGAGTTCATGGCATCATTAAGCCTCCAGGCAGGGGATTATCACCAGCAGGTGATTTTAATTTGCTGCAGCAGCCAGCAGAGGTAAAGACGGCACGGATGTGTTTGGAATCTTGTGCTGCTGCCTCAGTTCTTCAGCGTGGGAGGAATAAACTCAGGGACAGAAAGCATTAGAGGACAAAAACTGAGAAAAAAAAATTTAAAAGCCTGGGATGTTTGAGATTTTTGTGTCCAAATGTTTAAGGTTTCGATGGAACAATGAAGGGATGCTCAGAAGTTCTGTGACAGGAACATTCCACTCACCTGAGCAGGGATGCCCAGGAATTTTCGTGCTGGATTGCTGAGCATCCTCATCCTCAGTTCTGTGGCTCCTTGCTGTCCCTCAGCCCCATCTCAGGACGAGCTGCAGAGGCCAAACTCCTGATTTAGGGAGAGGATCAGGGAAGGACAAATGTTGTTGTGTTGTTTTTCAGGGGGGATGCTGCTGGCATGAACTGAGAGCCTTTGGCACTCAGCAAGCCTTCCTTTCTCACTGTTCAGTGCTGGAAGCTTTTAGGATTCCAAAAAGGAAAGGAAAGATTGATTTTAATTGCTAAGTGGAGGAACCAAGCCTCCTCTTGGATTCTTTCCCTTCTGTGCCAGAGCAGCACCACTCTTCCCTCCTCCACCCCTCACAGGGAAGGGGTTTTTTTCTCCTGATATCCCCTCTAAACCTCCTCCCTGTCACTTTGGAGCTTTCCCCCCTTGCCCTGTCACTGCACAGCCTGGTGAAAAGTCCCTCTGCACCTTTCCTGCAGTGCCTCACACCTGAGGAATTTTGTACCAGCGTGGCTTAAACCCCTTCTGAGGCTGCTTCAAGCAGCATCAGGTGTGCCCAGAGATGGAAGAGTGCTGGAAAAGTGGGACATTCCTCATTTGGGCCATCAGAGACCTGAGTGAGTGTTACATTAACAAGGTCAGAGGGGGCAAGCTCTATTTCCTGTGATTATATTTGTCGGGAAATTCAGCTTAATGCTGTTCTCTAAATTGATTCCCAGCTGACTTGGTTTGAATGGGAGCTATAAAGTGAAATGAGAGCACCCAAACTCCTCTGAGCACCAATGGAACAACACTGCTCGGAAATTTTGCCTTTGAAAAAAATCATGCCCAGAAAACCCATCAGTCCCTGGATAATCCTTCTTCCCCTACCCTTGGAGTGGGAAGTTCTCCCCTTCTGGAAAGCACGGCAGGCAAAGGGTTAAGGACAGGGGAGCAGTGGCAAATGGGGAATTTGAGGGGATGCTTTGGACTGGTGAAGTCCAAAGGGGAAAAATCCATCCTGGTGTGTGTGCATGGCAGGCACCGTGCTGGAAACACAACTGCAGTTAGCCCAGGGATTAATTTAATTCCCAGGTATCATCTTTTATTTCAGAGGGAAAACAAGGGGAGGGAGGGGGGAGAAATCAATGTGAACATTTTCTCCTAATATTGTCAGACAAGTGTAGTAACCATGGCAACAGCAGGAGCAGCATCTCCGGGGTTGTGTGTCTGGTAAACACATTCTCTGGATTTCCATTCCTCCTGGTGCTCAGCAGAATGTTTGTGCTGAGCCCTGGCACAGTCAGTTATCACCCTGATATCACCCAGGGCCACATCTCCAGGCTGGGTGTGCAGCAGAGTCACCAAATGTGGAAAAACCCAAGATTCCCTGTGGGGAAAACAAACACAGAGCCCTCCCCGATATTCCTGGGAGGTGCTTGGTGAGCTCTGCTCCCCCTTTGGTGTCCTGAGCCCAGGCAAGGGATCTCCACAGCCAGGATTTGGGCTCAGTCCTTGTCCATGCTGAGTTTGGGTGGGTTTGGAGCTTTCCTCCCAAGGGTTGGTGCCTGATTCCTGAGCTACGAGAGCCTTTTGATCCCTGCTGTTCATCTGCACCCTGCACAGCCCCACTTGAGCTGGGGGCCATAAAAAACAGGGCAGTTCCCACATCAGCTCTTCCAGCACAGAGCTTTGCATGCCCTCTCATCATAAACCTTGGGAAAAACCATCCATTGGAATATTTTCCTGCTCTCCAGCTCTCCTCAGCCCCGGTTTCACTGCTGGAAAGGAGGAAAATGCCTGGATTGAGAGGAGAGCTGGGCAGCTCAAGAGCAAGAGGTTGTTCCATGCTGAAAGCACTGGGGTGGATGAAAGGAAATATTTTGCTGTGTGGCCCCTGTGTGGGTGTTTTCCCAAGGAATGTGTAAATTAGTGCTGCCTCCATGGGAGTGCTCACCCTCAGCCCCCTCAAGAACGCCAGGCCTGGTCATTTCCTCACTGCTTTGACATCTTTGTTTCATTCAGGAGCTTTCCAGGCTCCAGGCTCCGTTCCACACTGATCTCCCAAACAGATCTGCCAAGATTTCTGCTGGGGTCAAGGCAGGAAGAAAAGAAATTCGAGCAACGTGCAAGTCCGCCTGAAAATCCAGACTGAACAGCTCCCAGATGGAGTTTTTGTCCAAGTTCCTTCCCCTTTTAGCCACTGGGTGCAATCAAGACGTGGCCTCGTTTCAAAGACAGCTTTCCCTCACGTTTTTTCTGCCTTTGCTTTTCTGGACTCAGTCTGGTGCTGAAGGAAACTTAACCAGCTTGCTCAGAGCCCTGAACCTCAGCAAAAGTTCAGCAGGGAGAGATCCAGGAACAATTGTTTTGAGGAGGGGAAGGAAACGTGGAGATTTCTGCCTGCTTTATCCAATAATCAAATTACTGCAACTGGACCTGCTACCATTGCCTTGATAATTTCGACAAGCAGCTTTGGGAATCAGGAAATTCAGCTGCACACCTGAAATGTGCTGCTCATTTTTAAAAAAGAGACTTATGAGGGAGCCTGGTTGGTTACAAAGCAGAAATAGACTTTTTTATCAATTTAAATTTTTTTTTTTTTTTCTTTCAAAATGCATTTTTATCTCGGGAAACCCATTGAGAAAAAGCAAATCTGGGGCATGAATAATAGCAGGCTGCCAAAAAGGCTGCAAAAAGAGTGAGCTGGGCTGTGGGCCCCGTGCAAGGTTTACCAAAAAGCTTCAATTCTGTGTTTTGTTCCTCCATCTCACATTAAAAATAAAGCCTCTTGCTGAACAAATTTCCCCAGAGGCAACATCCTCTGAAGGTCTCCTGCCTCTTGCAGTGAAATCTCTGCTTATCTCAGTGCTGAGGCTCTGCCTGTGTTTTACAGCAGCCAGCAAAGAGAAGTTTGGGGCTGTTTGTCCATCCCAGGCTGGCACAAACAACTCGGGGTCGGAATGGGGGGAAAGAGCCAGCAGGGAAGGAAAAGGAAATGATTTATATATTGTTTTATACATCGTCCTGATGCTTCAAAGTTCTCTGGACACTGACCAAGGCAGGAAAAGCATCGCTTCTGCCAGTCAGGGTGGCTCAGCTGAGCTGGTGCTGGGGGGCTTTAGGGGTTGGGAAGGGGCCAGGCTGGGTGACACTCCTGGGAAGGGGCTGTGACAGGGACAGGAGCCAGGCTGTGCCTGCAGATCCCCCTCTGGAAGTGGATCCAGGCATGGCCAGCCACGTGGAAAGAGGGAGAAAAGGAAAAGTCTCCTGCCAACCCTGTCAGATCGCCTCCTTGCTGACCAGCAGAAACTTCCAGGGTGTTTATCCTGCCCTGCTGGAATTCCCAGGAGCACCAGAGCAGGCAGAGCCCTGGCTGAGCTGTCACAAAAGCACTGGGAGGATGCTCCTGCCTGATTCACCTTCCTGGCATTTCTCTCTCTCCTTTCCCAACTCCCCCGCTGGATTTCAAACCTTTAATAACCTCACGAAAGGTTAAAATCGCGGGGAGACCTGACAATAATTTCTCTTTCTGCAGCTTTTCTGAACCAATCCCTCCCTCTCCCTTTTCCCCTGGAAACAAAGGGATTTGCTCTCCTTCCTTGGATTTTCCCCAAGCCTTTCTCACTCCCCTCTGGGAATCCTAAATCGGGACCACACCACGACGCTTTCCAGCGGGCATTGACTCCGTGTTCAATAGCAAACGTGTTCTGATTTTGTCCCCCTGATTAATTCTGTTAGGGAGGTGATGAACTCCACCCCTGACCTCCCCTCCCTGCCTGTCAGGGGCTTTCAGTGGTTCCAGGCAGCTTTTAAGCAACTCGAGTAACTCAATCATCCCTGCAGAGCCTTTTTTTGTGGCGGGGAATTGAACATCCCTTGTCCTCGGTGGGGAAGTGAGATTAATGACTCGGGGATTTCCATATTCATGGCGTGGGGAGAGGCGCTAATGCTGATGGAGAGACCTGCAGCATCGCTGAGCAGCCTCACCTCTGCTCCTGGAAGTCCCACACTGGGAAGGGAATCATGTGGGAAGGGGAAAATCGCTTTTTTGTCCATCCTGCCCCGTGCAGGATGTGGTGGTGATGATTCTGCAGTGTTTTCCTCGGCGGATTTGCTCTTTGCTGCCTGAACATTGAAATTCCACAGTTCCCACCCCTCAATTCCCTGCCCTCTGTGTTAGCAGGAGTTCTCCCTGGCAATGAAATGGTAAAGCCTCTCTTCCTGGTTCCTTGGATGTTTTTCCTCTCCCCTTAACACCTGATGAAGTCGCACAAATCAGAAGTCTCACAAATCAGACAGAAGCCCTTTCAATTTATTTTCACTCTGATTTAATCAGGGCAGCTCTGGAGGAGCTACACCCTGATCAAAGCAGAGCAAAGGCAGCCTGCACTGTCCCAGTTTATCTGGAGTTTTTATTCATATATGTATAAAATGTATCAAATACCTGCTCAAACAGGTAAAACAACCAATTCCTGAGCATCCAGAGCTCCTTGGAATCACTGCAACCTTGTGGAGGTTCAAACCCCTCCACTGCCCGTGGTTCTCCAGGGGGGATTGCTCCCAAAATCCAGGTGCCTGAGATCAGCCTGAACAAGTTCACCCCAAAGCCTTTGTGATGGAAAATCGATCTGATTCTCTGTTCTCATGCTCCTCTCGGCTGGGCAAACCTGGAAACAGAGCTCCAGAAATTCCCCCCCTGGAAATTCTCCCCTGGAGTTCACTCAGCTCAGAGCAATCTCTGCCCTTCAGGGCAGCAGTGATTTTGTGCTGACATTTGTGCATTTGTCATTTGTGGGCCCCCCCCAGCTGCATCAGAGCCTGCCTGCCGCAGGGGACCCCAAACCCTGCCCCAAATCTCTCTCTGGAACCCGAGGTTTGGGAGGCAGAGGAGCAGCATAGAGGATTTGATGCAGCCGTGAAGAGTTGGAACCAATCCAATCATCAGACTTGGCAGAGTTAAAAAAAAAAATAATAAAAACCAACGCAGAAATTGTCTAAATTTGCCTCCTGGCTCCATGGCACCAGCACAGAAACCAGGGTTGCAGACTGCCAGGCCTGTTTTTCAGGCTTGTTTTTCTCTGGGTGTCACCCACTGAGTGGGGACATTCTGGGTTTTGAGGTTCAGGCCTGGGTTTTTCACTTCACACAAACAGCTGAGAAAATTCAACAAGGATTTGACATATTCCTCAGAACTGGGGCGAGCAGGGGCTGGGAGAACTTCTCTGGGCTCTGCTGCCCCAAGGCAGGATCAGCCTTCACTGACCCCTTGCTGAGAAAGTCTGTTCCCTTCATGTGATGAACTTCCTACCAAACCATTTATTTATTTATTCCCTGAGCAATCCTCCAGCCTTTCCTCATGTCTAACTTGAAACAAAGCTGCTGGATTTGCTATCAAATCAAGCAGTGGTCAAAAAAAAAACCACACTGACAATTTATGGGACTTGTACAAATCAGAAGGAAAGGGGGATGGAGTCCCCTTGTAAGTCACCCACGAGAGCAGCTGTGCATAAATAAATATTTATGGGATTGTTTCAAGTTGCAGCCAGCTCTGTCTCCAACTTCCCAGTTTCTGCCTTTAATCTACCCCGAGGTTTGCAGCAGATCACAGGGAATCTCAGAGCTGACATTCCAGCAAACAACTGCAGCTCTCAGGTGTCACTGCTGCTCCATCCCCCAATTCCCTGCTGCTGTTTTTGTGGAAATGACACCAAAACAGGAAAGCTGGAGCTGGCAAAGTAAGCCCAGATCTACAGCTCAGCCTCCTACCAACCATTATCCAGGCTAGAGCTGAATTAATTATGATTTCTACCACCTTAGCTGAGCTTGGTGTCCTTCTCAGAGCAGGTTTCATCAAGGATTTTACAGCAGCGTCACACATGGATTTATCATTAATTATTTGGCCATTAAACGGAGAAAATAATTTTAAAAGCCAAGCCACAACCAAATCAAGCCGAGTTGTGGTGTAGTTCCGCCGTTCATTACAGGATCACAAATCCGTGTAGGGGATCATTAATATGTTGCATTTAATTAGATCATGTACTGGTCACGTAGTTAAAGAAAACAGATTGCTGATTACAAGGAATAAATTTAGAGATGGATCAGATTAGTCACAGGGTTGATGTTCGTGGTGTCTCACCATCCTTAAGCAGGTTCAAAAGCTCGGGTTGGTAGGTTCTGCATTTTGTGCTGCTCAGAAAAGAAAACAGGGAATGCTGCAGGGTCTGAATCCATCTGAGTCCCTGCCTGGATCCTTGCCTGCCCCACAGAAACCTTTTTTTGTTCTGGGGATGAGCAGCCCAGCCCAGCCCAGGGCAGCAAATCCTCTCCTGGTGAAGGGGGAGATTCCCAGTGCCACTTCCACAATTCCAAAGGCCAGCCCTGTGCATCCAGCCCAGCTTCCTGCTGCTCAGCCAGTTCCTCCCACCACCCTGCATCCCTCTGGGGAAGGGCCACGTGCTCAGCAGGGAACAGCAAAAGCTGCTATTCCCAAGGAAAGGAGCATTCCTGGAAAATCCTCGGCTGGGAGGGACCCAGGGGCATCACCCAGTCCTTGCCACCTGCCTGGTTGCAGTGCCAGCTCCCAATCCAGCCACAGGAACTGGCCCAGTTTGCTGTAAACCCTTCAAGGGAGCTGTGAGGAGCAGCAGAGCCTTGAGGCACAGAATGTTTGGGAAATCATCTCAGCCCACTGAGGCACAGAACATTTGGGAAATCATCTCAGCCCGCTGTGTTTCCCTGCACTTCCCACTGCCAGCTCCCAGCGCTTGGCAGAGCTGAGTGCCTCGGCAGCAAAGGCTGGAGAGCCTCGAGAATAATTCCCTGCCATCACCAAAAATCTTCCCCCTGCCTCTGGAGCTGAGGCTCTCTCCCAAACAATCCTCCCCACTGTGCCAGAGAGCCCCTTAAAAAACGCATTAAGTCACACAAGTGGCTTCTTCACTCCCCTCTCTTTTCCCTGAGAGGAATAAGGCACTTGATTCCCTTTGATTTTTTAATTTTAATCCCTTTGTTAGGCACACATGGCACTGCTGGAAATGGCACTGAAGAAGTGCTTTGTACCAGGAGTGGAGAGCTGAGCTCAGATCCCATTGCAGGCCTGCCTGTCACTGCCCTCCTGGGCTTAAAACGTCATTGTGGGTGTTGGGACCATCCCAAATATTTGAATTTGGATCCTTTTAATTACTCTGATGAGCTCCTGTTCTTGTGGAGAGCCAGGGAAAGGCCTGACAGGCTCAGGATAGGCTGAGCCTTCACTAGGGATATCAAAGTTCATCTTAATTTTACATTGGCCACTCAAATAAATGCCTTGATCCCCACCTGCCTCCATCTAATCTGTGCTCATGTTTTTCCTGCAAGCTCTTCTCTCAGCTGAGACCTTCTCCAAGCCTTCCTCCTCCTGGAACTGAAACTGGGAAGACTTTCCATCAAGTTTTTCCCAAAAACTCCACACTTTTCACTGCAGCTGGTTATGGAGTGTGCCTCTGTGTTATCACTTAACTTAAACTTGGCTTTAACTGGGACAGCAGAGGCTCAGATTCAGCTCAGGGTGTCAGATGTGTCAATAAAACATGGATTAAACTAATTCCATGAGTAAGGAAATCCCTGGCCATGCAGGGCCCTGGCTGAAGAGACCCCTTGGAGCAGAAACCTGGGATGAGCAGTCGGCAAAGCAGAGGGAACAAAGCCCTGGGAATTCTTGCACTGTTTGTAGGGACAGGATCCCCCACAGCCAGGAAAACCTTCCCAGCTCTCCAGCAGTCCAAACCCCTGGAGATAAAGGCCAGGGATGAGCTCTGACTCCAGAGCAGAGCTGGAATGAGCCTGGAGAGCTCTGCTGGTGATGTTGGTTGGGTTTTACACTGGCAGCCACATCCACTGGAGCTGAGCTCTGGAAAACAACACCCAGGGACACCACGACCTGGGGGGACACTGGGGGCTCTGGCCAGGATGATCCTTTAAAAAAAGGATAATTCCAAGTCCCAGCATAGAAGATGTCATTACAACTGCTTTAATGTGGTCATAAAACACAGACAAGCTTTGAAAGCTCATAATTCTTTCATAGAGATATTGTTTAAATATTTAATGCCCACATTAATGATATTCTAATCCTTTTGGAATATGTGAATTTGCACTCATTTGCATTAATTTTGACTTGCTGGCAGTTTTGTTAAATCCCATTAGAAAGGGGCCATAGACAATGGCTGGCTGTCAGTGGGGTGTTTGTTAATTCTCACCACAACGCCTGTGCCAGCACCACCAGTGCCCTCAAACCAGCTTTTTGTGCAGGGAGAAAGTCCAGAAAAGATGATGGTTAGGAGATGGGTTAGGAGCAGAGACCCAGCCCAACTTGTGCCTTCAGCAGGAGAAGTGCTCCCAGTGAGCTGGGACCTCAAACAGCACTTCAAAATTTAAATTTAAAAAATAAATAAATAAAAAAAGAGGAAAAGGATTCCCATTCCCTGTTGAGAAGGCAACATCATCTCCTTGTTAAAAAGGCAACATCATCTTCTTTTCTAGACTTTCTCCCTGCACAAAAGGCTGGTTTGAAGGCACAGGCATTGTGTTTGAGAATTAACAAACACCCCACTGACCGCCAGCCATTGTCTATGGCCCCTTTCTAATGGGATTTAACAAAACGGGCTCCACAACTGAATAATGATTATTTTATACTTTTACGAGGTCTCTTTTGACTCTGGTCTAAGATAAGGCACGTGGAGTTATGTTTGCATTTCTGAAACACAGACCATGCTTTGCCAGTCAAATATCCCATGCAACACCTGCCAGGAGCTGTTCTCAGGAACATAAAAATGCACCCAGAGCACACACAGGAGGGCTTGACAGGCCGGAATCTGCTCAGGAACACAGAAATTCACTCCAGAGCACACACAAGATGGGCTTGGCAATCAGGAATCTGCTCCCAAATGTGGGAATCTGCTCCTCATCTCTCAATACCCTTTATTTCCCCTTTTTCTTCCTCTAGATCTCCAAATTAGCCAAGCATGTGACAGATGCACCTGCCTGGATATTCCCTGGGACCCCTGGGAGCTGCAGCTATTCCTGCTCTGTGGATCTGTTCCAATTAAACCACCATCAATGAATCAATAACTTTGTTTTCCCAGCGCCTCCAGCTCGAGCAGGAGGGGGCTGGCAGAGCTTGGAGGGCTCATCTGGGCCAGCAGCAGCACATTCCCACATCATCCCGAGGCTTGGAATTGCAGGCACAGCCTCTGTGGGGCTTTGGAACATCTGGGTCTCCCTGCCAGGCATGGAGGGGTTTGTGTAGAACGTCAGGAATGAGCTCTAAATGGAAAAAGTGGCTTTACATTGAAAATTTGCCCTGATAAAGCCCAGCTGAAAGCTGCTTGGAACAAATTGGGTGGGGTTTTAGGGGTTGAACTCCACCAGGAGGGGTTGGTGATGTGCTGAAGCTCTTCCCTCTTGTCCCCTGTCCCCTTTTTGTCTGCTTCCCAGGGACTGGGAATTTTATACTTCCATTTTTGACTTCCATTTTATATCCAGCCCTGATTTTCTCCTCTGACCCCCACGTGCTCTTTACCAGGAGGGGACAGTGATGTGCTGCACCTCCTCCCTCTTGTCCCCTGCCCCAAAACTGCACCCTGTCCCTTTTTTTCCTCCTCTGATTCCCAGTGATGCTCTCCCGCTCCTATTTTATATTCAACCCTAATTTTCTCCTCTGTCTCCCATGTGATCTTTCCATTTGGACGCTCTCCTAACGACCTTTGGCTGAATCTATGTCTTAATAACATCAGGATGTCTCTAACAAGTGTCTCCTGATATATGCAAGAACCTTCTGCTCTGGACTTTAATCATGAATAATAGAAACAATTTACGAGGCCCGAGGAGAGCGAGTTATGAATCTCCCAGCTTGGAGCAGGCAGGATAAAGCAGATGAAAAGGACACGTTGTCCATTTACTTATTTTTAAAGGTTTGTTTGCTCTGGCAGCACGTGAGGAATGATCAAACACCTCTTAGCTTGTTCAGCCCCCTTATCTCACCGTTTTGCTGCCTGATGTGGCATTTTTTACACCCCTCCAATCTGCTCCTCTGCCTGGATTTATGGCAGCAGAGAAACGTTTAGGAGCAGGGTTTAGAGGAGATTTGTTACCAGGGAATTTAGTGATGTTGCAAACGGAGGGGTGAAGAGTGGCAGGAGCAACAGAGAAAGGGGAGGAGGCAGGGAAACACAACTTTCCAGAGGGAAACAGTCATGGGTGCAGGGCAAAATGTCACCAAAAACTGGGGATTTGGTCACCAGCTGATGAAACTGGGGTGTGTGGGGGGCTGTAATTGCCTGGAAAAGGCTAATTATCAATAAACCAGCTGGGGCAGTTTTGTTATCTCCTCACAACCCATCCTCCCTCCAGGGAGAGATCTGCTCATGGGACACTGAGTGTCACTGAGAGAATTACAGCATCCCACTGGGAAATGCTCCAGACAGGGGGAGGAGCCAAGGATTCCTACCTGGATAAAAATCTGGGAGTTAGAACCCCAAGCAGCCTTTCCACTGCATTCCCAGAGGAACACCAGCCCCAGCTCTCCCCACTGCACCTTCAGTGACAAACTCCACTTTTCTCCAGGAGCATCCCTGCCCCAGAGCCACATCTGGGACTGCAGCCACCATGGGATGGCACTGCCACCAACCCCTGACACACAGGGGACAGCTGCCAGCCTGACTCTGACACTGGGGTTGTTGGTTTGGTTGTTTGTTTTCTTTTTCCCTTTTGTCTTACTGCATGTGTTTTGTTTTTATTGTTTATTTTAGTTCCCCTAATAAAGAACTGTTATTCCTGTCCCCATATCTTCACCTGAGACCCCCTGAATTCCAAAGTTATAATAATTTGGATGGAGGGAGTTTAAATTCTCCATTCCAAGGGAGGCTCCTGCCTTCCTCAGCACACACCTGAGTTCAAACCATGACAGAAACTCACACATTTGCAGCAGGTAAAGCAGTGGCATCTTCACTGTTCTTTGTGTTTTACAGAATGAGTCAAACCAGCAGGGTTCCATTGGGGGTCCCCTCACCTCCCTGCCTTTTTCTATTTGAGCCCTCTTTTAATAATGCAGAAACCCAGTTGCAGTCTAAATACAGAAAGTGCTGATTCCATTCGCAGCCCAGCATTTGAGTGGGAAAATGAGATTTAATCTAGGAGGGGAAGATGCTGAAAGACAGAAAGTTCATAGCAAATAACTCAGTGCAAGGCTTGGTAATTAAACAATTTCAGAACAACATTTGCTCTGGGTGCTTTCTGTGAAGGAAAATGAGTTGTTTATGAAAACTGAAATCCATTAGTTATTCACAGCAACTTCAAATAACTTCTTTCCAGTTAAACATATTTAACTCTGTGATTTATTGCAGTACTGAATTGCCCTGTCTGGGTTTGCCGTGGTTCTCCTTTGGCTTCCCACCCTTTTTGGGGGATGAAGGAAGATGTTTTTTATTATTATTTTTTTGGTTTGGGGGCTCTGTACTGCTTATTTCCAAAAAGAAAAGAAACCAGTTTGAAATATACTTCTCAATCTTATACATAATCTTTTTTTTTTTTTTTTTTGGCTTCTGCTGGTGAGCAAAGTACAATTTTTTCTGCGTTTCAGTCCTTTCAGACCTTTTAATTTCCTCCCCTCAACAGACTGATAAGGATTAATAATAACACCTGACACAAAGGCAACAAGGAGAGATAAGTTATTACAATTCTGGGACAGCAGTGCCATCCCTGCCTTTAGAGATGACAGAAAATGCAGGGAAAATTATGAATTTTTTGCCAACAAAAGGTTTCAAAAAACCCTGCTGATAGATGAGATCAACTGGTGGGGAGAGGAGAGTGTGGAGCCACTGTGAAAATCCCTCTCTGGTACAAATTGTGGCAGAGAGACCCCTGGGAAGGAAGGGACAATGCCTCAAACCTGGTTTTCCTGGGGGTAATTCCAAAAGGGAAAGTCAGGTGGGTGGATGGAGCCCAGCAGAACAAAGAATGGGGGGAAAAAATGTTCAGGACAAAAAAAAAAAACCTCCTGAAAAATCAGGGGAAAGCCTCCTATTTCCTGTGCTGGGGTGAATTCCTGGAGTTTTAAGGCCAGGAAGGATCATTCAGCTCCAATTCCAGCTGCTCCAATCCATCCTGAAATTCCAGCTTCTCCAGCACAATTCCTGCTGGAAGGCCAAGGCATTTTCCATGGAATGATTTCACACAGCTGAAAATCCTCCTCGAACAGGACAAATCTGGAGTCGGTCTGGCTCACATTTCAGCCTCTTCCCCCCTCCTTTTTCCTTGGAAAACACAAAGGAAGCCTCAAGCTGGGATATATCCCAATATTTCTGTCAGAACAGGGGCTTGAGTCCAACCATCCCGTGTTTGAGCTGAGTGCCCTACAAACACAACGTGGGATGTCACAGGGGCTCTCCTGTTTCTTGCACCTCTCCACTTTTCCCATCAAAATTGGGATTTTTCCTATAAACCACCTGAAAACTCCAAAAAACTGAACAGCTGCACCAAACCTTTGGGGTTTGTGCCTGGTGGGATAAATCCCCCAGAGGAGAAAGAATTCTCCAGAGCCACCTTTCACCTCCTGGATGTTCCCAGCTCTTATTTATGCCAGCAACGAGGGGGTTAAAGCAGAGAGGAAGAATCCTCTGCAGGAGAAATGCACTCCAGGAATTGCTGGATGAGTGACCAAAATAATTCCTGAATTCCTGGCACGTCCAGAGCCGGGGTGAGGGCTGGGATGATGCTTCAACAACACCAGTAACCAGGAGCCAGCAGCCTTCCCTGTGCTTTCATCCTGCCTTTCCTGGAGGCAGCAGAACATCCCCAAGCTGTGCAGGAAGGAGTTAAAAACCAGGAAAAACCTCTGGATTTGCCCATGGGGTTTTCCCTGGCCGAGGGTGCTGAGCACATTTCCAGGTCGGGTTTGTTTAAATGCTTTGTTAGAGGAATCGTAACCAGCTCGACTCCCAGGGTTTAAAAAGGATGGAATGGGAATAGAAAAGGAGATAAAACCTCAGGATTCCGGGGCTTGGAGGTGATGGAGCAGCTCTGGACAGATGTCAGACATTAAAACCTGGCATAAAATGGAATTTCATGGGGCACGTCCTGAAGAGTGACCCAGATCTCTTTTCCCTGGGGAAGCAGCAGTCCCAAATCCCTGTGAGGGCTCCTGGGATGGGGCCAGCAGCTCCCTGGGGTGAGCCTCTGTCCTCAGCAGCACCCCTGGTGTCCCTAAAGCAGGTCCCTGTGACAATGGAGAAGGCATCCCGTTGCCATGGGAACAGCAGGAGGATGCTCAGAGTTCTTGGCTGGGTTATCACAACAAGTGGGCTCTCCAAAGAGCTGTGGATCAAAGCCCCCCTGGCAGGAGCCAAATCCAGCAGCAGCAGCCTCACAAACAAGCTCACACTCTTTTCCTTGAAGGGTTTTCCCAGGTTCAAGAAGTGGCCTGGGTTGGAAGGGACATTGACACCTCCAGCCTGGCCTTGGGCACTGCCAGGGGCTGGAATCCATCCCAGGGCTTCCCCACCCTCACAGAAAAGGATTTTTCCCTAATTTCCAATCTAGACCTGCTCTCTGTCAGACCCCTCTGGAGCCAGACCAGACTTAAAACACTGGGAGTGGCAGAGGATGAATTCTCAAGGGGCACAGAGCCCTGTGGGGGTCACAGTGGGTTCAGAGGAGGAAAGCCAGACCTTGAGCCTACAAAGCCTCGCCTAGCCCTGCAAACCCAGCCCTCACCAGGGCACTCCGACTGATCAAACGGATTCTTGGCTGTAGCCATGAAATATTTATGTGCAGGGACTGCAGGAGAAGCAGCCACACGTCCTCAGAGCCTGTGGAGGTGACAGCAGAGGCTTTCAAGCTGTGCCTGCAGCCTCTGCCATGGCAACGGGGAGAAATCCAGGTGAGGCAGGAGTGACCCTGCCCCGGAGAGAGGACAGGGACAGCAGGGCTGGACAGAGCCCACAAGGAAAAGCAGCAGGGGAGGGATTTTCCTCCTTGTCCCTGATTCACCCTGGAAAAAGCAAAGCCCTGAGTCAAGGTGGAAGCCTGAGGAGCAGGGAGAGCTGAGCCATCTGCTCAGGATGGGACAGAGCTCACCCACCTGCTGCTCAGAGCCAGCCTGGAGAAACGGGAGGCTCTGGAAGTGCTCTCCCTGCTGAGAGCACCAAAAGTGCTGGAAATCAAGGGGCAACCCCCAGGTGGCTGATTTTCTCCCCAAGCCATCCCTGGCAAAGCTGGGCCCTGCTGAGGGAGCTTAGAGCTAAATCCTGGCTGAGATGTTTTCCTGCCTCATCCCCAGCCCGTGCACAGAGCAGGATTTAGCAGCTCTGCCCTTTGCACTCTGGTTTTCATTAATACCCATCCAGACTCGAAATTCTTTACAGCCCTCATTACCCAAGTCAAAATAAAAGCAAGAAGCCCTAATGAGCTGCTAAAGTTGCCAAATGGAACAGAAGCTCTGAAGAGATACCACAGAGTGAGAGCAATTTTAAAAATAAAGCTTTTGGGTTAAGGCTTAAAGGAAAAGAGGCACCAGGCTTGGAAATTTGGATGTTGAGATTCTTCCAAGCATCCTGATTTCCTATTTCTATCTGATTAAAAAACTGAGTTCCAAAGGAAAGCAGAACACAACAGTAAGATTATTGAAATAAGTCCCTATTTCCTTATAATTAACAGCTACACTAGGACTTGATTTAATTGTTTCTGGCTTAATAAACGATCCCAAAACTCAGCTGGAAAATGGAAATACAAGCTTGGACTGGCACGGCTGGAGCAAAGTTGAATTTAGCATGCTGGGGGACAGGGAAAGAATAGATATTAATATGAAAAATGTCCTTCAGCCTCCTCTTTTTTCCAGAACCATCCCAATAAGTGCAAGCCTGGCCCCCTGCCAGGGCTGGTGCACAGAGGCTCAGAAATTCGGAGCAGACGGAATTTCTGCTGAGCTGCCATCACTGGGTTGTTAAAGCTGGTGGATTTGTACCTCACCCAGAGCTGGGGGCTCTGAGCTGCTACTGGGTGCCTTTGCAGGGGTTTTGCACCTCCCATTGTCCTGCACGCCTGGGATGGTTTGGCTTGGAAGGGTTCCCAGATCCCATCCCACCTCCCACTATCCCAGCTTGCTCCAAGCCCTGGCCTTGAAATCCTGAAGTTTTCTTCCCCCCGCTGGCCCAACACGTGGAGCATGGAATGTGGGAACAGGGGAAAGGGGGGGATATGAAATAAGAGAGGGAGCCACAGAAAAACCGGGAATTTCCCCCCCCTCCCACATTTACAATCCTGCAGTTCCCCTCTCGCTGCTCTCATTTATTGAGGACTTTATCTAAAGCACTCCATGCCAAGGAGTGTTTTTCTACAACTTTAAGCTGAATTTCATTATATTAAAAATACATAAAGCCTAAACCTTATTTTATTTCAATTTAAGTGCTCAGAGAAGTAGAAAGAATTGATACATCAGTAATAACAGAGGGGCGAGGGGAGAATTTATGGCTCCAGAAATGCTGAGGCACCGCAATAAGAAGCAGCATTTCAGCCTTTCTATTAAATTTCCTCCCATTAAAAAGCAAGGGAAGTTTGAAGTCCCCCAGGGCTGTCCTTATCCCACCAGAGTGATCCCAAAAAGCAGCAATTTGTCATTACCAGAGGGCTGAAAACAACCCCAGAACCAGGGAGGAGGGGCTGCTTTTGTCAGCCAAAATCCATCTTTCCCAGGGATTAAACCCAAGAAATGGGAATGAGCAGCACCAAAAGGAAGAGGGTGGGTGCCCCAGCACGAGGGCATTTGGTATCAGCACCAAATGTCATTTTCCCAGGGAGGAATGAACCCTAAGTTTGGGTGTCCCAGAGAAATTCCATGGATCTTCTCACAGGAAGGATGGAAATCATGCTGGAAATTCCATTTTTCTCCAAAAATCTTCTAATTGGTCACATCCCAGCCAAAGCCATCCAGCAGCTGTAGGGAGCTGATTATTCTCCAAGTCTGGTGCTCACTAATAAATGATTTAAATGATTTTTTTCTCTGTTTTGCTCATGCTCTGAGTGTTTTACTCCACTCAAGGTCAGAAACACTGGAGAATTTTTCTCCATGCTGAGACATCACCGTTTGCCCCGGCGCTGCACTCAGGGCCGGGTTTGTCAGCTCTAATTGATTTGCAGAGCCTTTGGTCAGAGGCTGAGCTAAACTTAAATTCAGGAGGGGAAAGGTTGGCTCAATACCTCTCTCTGTTATCAACTCTCCCTTCTCTCTGCTCTGACAGTAAAAGGTGAAGCGAAGGAATTGAGTCCTAAATGAAGCTTTCACTTCATTTACATGAGGTTTTCACTTCATTTGCTGGGTTTGTGTTAGGATTCCTATGGCAAGAAAGAAATTACCAACCTTTGCCTGATGGGTGGAGGAGTAGAAGTGGGCTAGTAACTCCTGGAACTGGCTTGTGAATAGACCCAACCTCACTTTACTTCTGGATTTCAGCTCCTATTTTGAGCAGTTCCCATTCATTCCGAATTTCACCCAGCACACAGCTCCCTTAGCCACTGTCAGAAAATTAAAATCTGCTAATTTGGAGAAATTTGTGGGAGAAAAGGGGCAAGAAAATGAGGGGAGATCCAAGGGTTGGCACTGATGCTTCAAGTCCTCCACCTCCCTCAAGTGCAAAGAGCAGGATTATTCTAAATTTAAGCTGGAAAACGTGATACCCGCATTTCTGTAATTCTTTCAGCTGCACAATCCTTTGCAGCTTCTTCCTTTGCTCTCCCAGCAATGTTTCCAGGTTCAGATATTGGCCAGAGGAGCACAGATCACCCAGACCACAGGATTTTCCCCTTCTCCCCTATTTCATAGCTCAGCACCCCTGACCGTTCAGCACTTCACACCAGCCTGATGAGGAGTTGGAAGCATTTTGGTGGTTTGTCCTTCAGGAGAAGGTTTGTTTCTCAAATTCCCTGGTGAAGGGTGACAGAACTCAACAGAAATCATCTCACTTGGCTCCCAGTTTCTGCACCTTGGAACAATTTCCCATTTTGGGCTGAGGTCACAACGCCCCGTTGGGTTTCGCGGTGCGTCAGCAGCGCCGTTTTGCCGAGGCAGCGTCAACTTTTTGTGTCCCCTAATCAGCCACATGAGAGCCCGCATTTCTCTCTGCATCCAGGGAATTGGTGCCTGCCCTTTCTGCTGGGAACAAAGCCCCGTGTCTGGAGCAGTTTGTGTGACAGGCTGGGCTCAGTAATGATGCAGGAGCCGTTTGTTCCCCTTTTCAGCAGCGCCGTTAATGACGAAGCCCAGAAGAACAGTCAGCACTGGGCCCCTTTGTTTTCAAACAGATTTTTTTTTTAACTCCCCTCTTTCCTTGTGTACACCAGACGATCTAAATTAATCTCTCCTCTTCAGGAATCAAAAATAGCTGGGATAGCCTTTCCCAGTTCTTGCCTCCTCCAAGTCTTTCGGTTCCCCTCTCCTGCAGTGCCCTGATTAGAGCCCACCTCCATCTGGCTCCTTGGCAGGGGACACGAGGTGTTGCTGCTGCTGGGAGGGCAATTCCTGCTCCACAGCTCTTCCCAGAGGCCACAAGGAGTAGTTTCCATCGGGGAAATTCTCCACCAACAGCAGCCAGAACTGAGGCGAGGGATATTTGAAAGGAGAGCTGTGAGAGAAGGAAGCAAAGCAGCGTTAGCTCATCAGATCTCGATCTGAAAATTAACCTGGATTCGCTTCTGAGAGCTTAATTGAAAAGAGGAAGCACCAAAAGAGAGTTCCATGCTGAACAAACAGTCCCAAACTCTGTTTTTTTGCCTGTCCTAGCCTTGTTCTACCTTTGCTCTGGGGTTTCTGCTCACTGCTGCCTGTGCAGCCTGGGACAAGCTCACTGGCACAGGGCAGCAAGAGCTGTTTGCAGGCATGGAAAGGGTGGACAGAGCTTGCCCAGGGAAACCAGGAGAACCTTTCCTCCCTTAATGATTTGTGGGCAAGGCTGGCAAGCCCCAAACCCCAATTCCTTTGTTGTCTGTGCCAGTTTATTCTGACCAGAAAGTTCCTCCCAGCCAGAGCTGTGGGGTCACATCCTTGGACCATCAGCTTCCCTCTCTTCTGAGCCCTCTCAGCTGTTCAGCCACTGGTTTCTCATCCCAAAAACTGGGACAAGTGCTGAAAGCCCTGTCCCGGGGCTCATCCCCAGCAGAGGCTGTGGGGGAGCTGCTCCTCTTGGGTGGTCACACTCCGAGTTTGTCACTCCTGTCAGGAGAGCGAAGGGAGCTGAGCACCCCCAGGAATTCTGCCTGTGGAGAGGGAATCTTTGAGGAGTCTGGCTGGGTGTAAAGTGAATAAACAGCCACTCAAGGCTGCTGTGACACCCCAGTCCCTCTCCTCTGCCCTGCAAGTGTTTACATTGAGCTTTGAGGCCCAGCTGAACGCTGAGCCTGGAAAATCAGGACATTCTTCAAGCTGGCCAGAGCAGGATGCCAAAAATGGCATTAGTTCCAGGGATCAGGAGAGACAAAACCCCACGTTTAACATCTCACTCTACCAAATCTCCCTGCCTTGGAGGAATGTTTATGCCCCTGACTTACAGAATTGTTTGCTCTGGAAGCAGCACCAGAACCTTGTGAAGGGAGGAAATGAAAAGACAACAAATCAGTCCAGTTGATTGCAGAGCAAGGCAGGGCTTGAGGTGCTGTGGAGACCAAAAAAGGGCTTTAAAGTCACAGAGTGGGCACCTGCTGCAGCTGAGAGCACTGTTTTATTTTAAGGTGAGCATTAATTGATTTCTAACTGTAATCACAATTACAGTGTCTTACCCTGATTAATGGAGGGCTTGATTAAGGCACAGGAACGTGCTCCTGTTTTCATCCTGGGAAGAGGAGGTGAAATATGTTTTGATGCCATGGCTGGAGTGATAATTTCACCAGAGAACGTGGTGCTAATGCCAGGCAATTAATCATCTCTTGGGGTGATTTACAGCAATAAATGATTCCTCATGGCACAGAATGGGGTGGATTAAATTTAAGGCTTTAGGATATATTTGGCTTTACCTCTTCCATGCTTTAGCTTTAGCATGCTTGACACAGCAGTTTGAATTTCGGGGTTGCAAAGCATCTTTGTGCTGATTTTTTAGAGCTTCTGCTACATAATAGAACCACATTACTCGGAGATTTACCATTGCTTGTACTTATTTATAGTGCTGCTCTTAAACTGAGATCAAGGCAGGGCCTTGGAAAGAGCTTCAGGACCACAGGCAATTTAAACCCAACATTTTCTAAGGGTACAATTTGAGATTTGGCCTTGGGAGAGCTCCTATTTATTTTCCTCCTGGTAAACACGACCACAGAGAGGGCAGGCAGAGAAAAACCAGCTCAAAGCCTTAATTATAAGGCAGAGAGCTAAAATTAGAGTGGCTCTCCCCAGTAAAAGCCATGAAACAGCTCCTGCTTTCCCTCTCCCACCTGGTTTGGCCCCTAAAACAAGGGGCAAAGGGAAAACAGCACAGGGCAGTGCTTGGAGAGAGGTGTCCACTGACATTTCCAGAGCCTGGCAGGTAATTCAGGTGCTCTGATGGGTGTCAGAGTCAGGAGAGGGATAAATCTGTGAATTTGGGGCTAATTATTATCATAGAGATAAATATTGGGGTTTGGGTTTTCCGCAGCCCAGTCCACAGTGACTCCTTCCCTTTTAACCCACGGCGCTCCTGCCAAGTGAGGGAGTTTCAGGAGCATTAAAAGTGTTCCCAAATTCAGTATTTTTCCCATTTATAGATGAAACAGTGATGTTGCTGGCCAATGTTTGAGTCTGCCCCAGAAACGGCAAATTTCCCTCATTTTGCTGAGGGATTAAAACCAAATCAGACTCACCAGAGAAAACCCAAAGTAAATTATCAAAGGCTGTGAAATCAGTGGAGCCACGTTGGTTTTTACTACAGAAATACACAGTTCTTAGTGCTTGAGCTGGTTTTCTCATTTTCTATTTGTGCAAAACTCTACAGCCAGAAGGCAAAGAAAAGGAATGTCTTCCACACAGCCCTTCCAGGAGCAAATCCTGCCACTGTGAGTCAGAAAAACAATCCCTGGGCAGGGGCTGATAAAGCTGAGCACAAAGGCCATGCAGGACAGAGACTTTTATCACCCACCTCTGCTCATATTTATATTTATTAGGGAAGAATGGAGCTAAGGGGCCTGGGCAGCTGCGATGGGCCAGAGGAGCAGATAAAATCTCTTTTTCTGTACCCAAAACAGGCTGCTCAGCCCTGCCCTGGTGTTTGCAGAGTGCCAGCAGTGTTTGCTTTGGGCTGCTGGGCAGAGGAGAGGCCTGGAAGGAAACAAAAAGCAGGCAATGAATGACAGAAATGGGATTTTACAATGGCCACATCTGCTCAGTGGCAGCTTGGAAGCCAGGCTTCCTAATCACACTTTTATGGACTGGTACCAGAGAAAATAAAACCTCAGCTCTGCCTGAGCATGGGAAATAGGGCAGGGCCAGAGTGGTTTCTTTGCAGCTCTTGAAGTGCTTCTTATTCCATCAGGTCCTGTCTTTTCTCAGCCACTTTCCTCTATCAGATCATTGAAATAAAAACTTTTGATCCATTACAAATTTCAATGGGAAAAAACCTGGAAATCATTCAAATCAAAAAAACAAAAAAAAAAAAATCCCTGTTTGGCTTCGATTTATTCCAATTTTCCCCGTAGTTTTCTCCCCCACAAAAGAGATCACAGGCACAAACACATCTGATTGTTGCCCTGGCCAGCACAAAGCCAGTCAAACTCCACTTCAAAAAAGTCAGGGGGGAGAAAAAGCAAGGCAGGAACTGCTGAAAACATTCCCAGGAGTTGCTTTTAAGCTGCAGCTGGTTCTGTGCTTGTGGCTGCTGCTGCTGCTGCGGGGCTTTGTGAGGAGAATTCTGAGGGGGAACAAACCCCAGCAGATCGTTTCAGCTGCCCTCTCATCCAACTCAGGGCAGCTCAGTCCTTCCCCTGCCTCTCCACCCTGTAGGAAGGACAGGGGTAGGATGGTGGGGATGGATGGAGCTGAGAGATCTCTGCAGCCAGGGTTTGGAATTTGGGGTTTATTACAAATAAACCAGCCCTGATTGCAAAGGGCCTGGGGACAGGGACCTGCTTGGAGCTGCCAGCACAGCTCAGAGCAGCCCCAGAGAGAGCCAAGGTGCCAAGAGAGGGAGGGAGAGAGAGAGGAAGACAAAGAGTGAGTGTGAGAGAAAGTGTAAGAGTAAGAGCAAAAACCAGAGCAAGAGCCAGAGTAAGAGCAAGAGTAAGAGCAAGAGTAAGAAAGAGTGAGTAAGAGAGTGAAGTTCCCATTCCAATACAATAAATCTTCTGAAGAAGATTCAGAAGAGAATATTCTTGCTGAATATTCCAATTCTCACTGACCAATCCAGCACAAGATCCAAATCCTACAGCATTTCCACACAGCCTGGAGAATCCTTCCATTGCCATGCTGTGTTCCATTTCAAACCCTACAAACTGCTCTGTGTGCCCCTCCTGCCAGGCTGGCAGGCTCTGCTGTGCCCCTTGGAGCTGTGTGCAGGCACAGGGCATTGGCTGATCCCAAGGGGATTCCCTTCAGCTCCCAGCCCAGTGTTTAACACTTGGGCAGGAACTCAGCTTTGCTCTGGCACAGCTGCTTTCATTTCAATCTCCCTTGGAGTTTCCAGATTCTCCCAATCTTTTTCCAGGTTTTATTTATTTATTTATAAATTAAATTTATAATTTTAAATATAAATTTAATAAATTTAATATAAATTTAAATTTATAAATTTATTTTATTTATTTATAAATAAACCTATTTATAAGGTTTTCCTGTTTCATCCTCCCCAACAACACCCACCCTGACAAACTGTGCTGGAGCAGAGCACATCCTACCCCGAGGCCCCTGGAGGATTGGAGCAGATTTGGGGTGCTAAACCTGGAACTCCCCAGCAAAATTGCCAAGATCCCCAAGGAAATGGGAAAGCTCTGGAGCCCAGATCATTCCTGCCCATATCACAAGATAAATGAGCCCACTAAAGGACCCTGAAGCTGCCTCCCAGTTTAAATTCCCCATTTCAGGGACTGAAACGAGGCAGTCTCAGCTCAGGCACAAGCGCCTGAAAAAGATTCATTCATCCTCCAACTCGTGCCAGCTCCTTTTCAAAATTCTCACACTCCCTCTGCTCCACTTGTTCTCCAAACACACCCCTAATGAAAAGGATTTGAAAATGCTGTCTTTCTGTTTGCTAATAAACACAGTTAATTTCCCTGATCAGGCGTTTCTGACACTTGCATGCTGTTAAATGTCAGGAGTGTTTCCTTGAGCCATCCATCCCTTCAGAGAGACTGAAGTTCTGAGGGGAGCTGACTTCCTGTCACTACAGTTCATTGTTCTACTCCATCCCATATGCACGGGGAAAATTAAAAAAATCTGCAAGGTTTCCTCATCACCAAAATAATTACTGTCTGGGAGAAAGTAATAAAGTAATCTGTGCTAATTGAAACTGTGAAATATCTGCTTCTCCATCAATACCTTGGATAAAACACACAGCCCCTGAATTCAGCTCCTGTGCTCTGGATTATAAATTCTCCTCATTTTCTCTCTCTCACAGCACTTTAAAACTGCAAGTGCTGATATTAATTATTTCAAGATTTTTTTGGCAGTCGTTTCCTCTAATAAAATTCTCTCCCCTTAGGGAGTTACACATCAATCAATCTAACTTTCCTTGTGTCTTTCATGAAATGAGACATTTCAGCCTGTGCTCGAGCCTTCCACTCCCTCTCTTCTTTTGAAGGTCACATCTACAGGCAGGAAGAATCTTTCTCCCAAACTCACTCTATAATAAACGGCCCAGAAAGAGAAACTCTTGCAGGTTCTTACACAGACACTGAGAGGATTTAGCCCAGGCTGGTTGTAGATTCACAGAACTCCTGGAAAATTCTATTTATATCTATAATATATCTAATTACAGCCCAGTTCCTCTGCACGCTGGTCCAGCAGTACTGTGGTCTCTCTGCTGAAGAGTCACATCCAGGTAAATTATTTTTTAAGGAGATTCTGAGGTTTTCTCCTGTTTCTGTCCTGAGGAGAATCAAACTCCTTCTCTAAGTGCTTCTCTCTCTCACCTGACAGAGAGCTGAGCTGGCCAGGAAAACAGAACCACTTGGAAGTGAAATCCAGCAAATGGTGCTTGCAGAAAGAGCTTTATTGGCTGCACTCTCTGCTCACCAGGAGAGGCAACACATCTGGAGCACTTTGGGAGGAGCACGAAGGTGACCTGGAGGTGTTTGAGCACAATTCCAGCTGGGCACGGGTCTAGGCAAGAGGAGATTCCCTGATTTCCAGAAGTGGAGGGGCAGAAAATCTTGCTGTGATGCTGGATAGGGCCAGGAGGAAAGAGCAGCACAGGGGCTGTTGGAAAAAGGGGCTGAGATTCCTGAGATCCCAATCCCAGCTCCCTCCTGCCACTCCTCCTCTCTCCCACTGCAGCAAAAGGTTTGGGGAAGAATCCACTCCCAATTCCATCTCTGGAGGATTTTACACAGCAGATTGCAGCAGCAAACCACCTCCTAAATTGTATTAAAGACAAATATCCCAATCCTGGCCTCTCGGGAGCTGCTTCCCAAGCATCCCAAGCATGGAATTTGCCAGGAGTGAGCACACGAGCAGCTCCTCTCGTGGACATCAGCAATGTCCCCTCACCCTGAGCTGCTGGAAATAATCTGGAAATGGCCAAGCTGAGGACTAAAAAGCAAAACCACACCAGTTTCACCCACCAGCAGCAGGAAAGGAGGAAGTGCTGAGTTCTTATCCCAAATGTTTACTTTTATATAAATATGGCTTTAATTACAGTATCAACTTCAAAGCCCTGAGGCCTCCATCTCCTGAGGATCCTCTGAATCCCTCTCCCCCCTGCAAGCAGCCACATTCCAGCGGAAAAGCCAAAGCCATGAAAGCTCCACTCACATTTCTGGGTGGCTTCTGTTTCAAAACAAACCTCGTGGAGATGCTCACATTGTTCTGGAGATGGCTGGGTTTCCATCCAGCACGAGGCCATCCAGCTTTTCCACAAATATTGTTCTTTTCATGGGACTGAAGGAATTTCCGGCTCCCCAAAGTTGTTTATGTTTGGCTCAGCCTTGCCCCTACATTTTCTCTCTCAAAGGAGATGCAGGCTCGACCAAAAACATCTCAGCCACACAAGGAAATTCCACTTTTCACACATCCCCTCAAGTCTTCACCAAATAAGTTGACATTTTTTTTATGGAAACCCCCCAAATCTTTGCATGCAAAGGCCAAATCCCAGAGCCAGTGGTGCTGGTGGTCTCTCACTTCATTCCAAGGGAATCAGGAAAGCCAAGAGTCAGTTTTCACAAGTCCTGGGTGAAAAATCAACAAGAAGTGGATTCTTGGTGGCTCAGATTTCAGGAGGATTGGGATGCTGTGATACAGAGTTAATTAGGCATTAAAAGAGTCCCATCAGAGCAAGGGAAATATCATCCATAAATCTGTGTACTGCCTCATTAGCCTTTAGGACAGCAGCTCCAAGTAAATCAATTGATTGGGATAAAACCCCCAAACCAACAAACCAGAAGGAAGATTCAAGATTACTTAGAAATCTCTGTTCTTACTTTGATCATGAGAGAAAGTGAAAAATAAACTCTAAATCTCAAAATCACCATTTTAAAGGGACAAGTGCAAATAAGGGGCCAAAAATCCCATTGACCTCGTGCTATGGAGCCCAAATCCAAATAAGATTTTCCTCTTGCTTGGAGCCCCCTGGGACAGTTTGGATGGGATGCAGGGAAGGGTGGAGGAGTCAAAAAGAACAAATTTTTGTCAAGGCAGCACATCAATGAACCCCAAGATGACAAAATGCTCCAGCCCACTTCCATCTCTTTTACTTCTTTCCTCTCTTAAACCCAAGGAAAATAAGTGGCAGGCCAAAAGCTACATTGCTGCAAGATTTAGAGGGCAGGGAGGGTTTTGCAGGCTCTCATGGGATCATTCTTTGCACAGTTCAAGCTGGGAACAAATTGGAATTTAGAAGCTCCTTCAGACAGAGAAGGAAGCCACCACTGATGTTCTGACTCCTTTCTTCTTGCACTTAAATAAGGTACCAAACCCACTCAAGAAAAGATTTGTACTGCTGAAATCCCTGAGAAATCCGATGTGTGTGGAGTCAGGAGTTACCCAAGGACTTGAGCAATAATTTCTCCAACAATCTTAGCCCAGAAAAAGGAGAATAAACAGGTCTGGCTCTCTGGAGAGATACACCAGCCACAGATGTTTCTATTTCGAGTAAAACCAAACTGCAAAGCCAAGAGGAAAACCGAGAAAACAAGCACAGAGCAAAGAAAACAAGCCCCAAGCCACGCAAAAAGGGACTTAAACCTCTACAGCAGCCAAGGCTGGTAGAGAAAAGTTGCAGCCAGGTTGAATTTGGCAGCTCAGAGCTCTGCCTTGCAGGCACCGAGGGGGCAGAGGGGCAGCCAAGAAGCTCCTGGGAAAGGTTGGGTTTCCCTGTGCTGGGCATTCTCTCTTCTGTAAGATGCAAGCTTATCCAAAGAAGTTAATTTTTTCTCCTCAATGATGACACACAGAGCCTAAATCCCACCTAAGAAATAATCCCTGCCTTAAAGGAAAGCTCAGACTCAGCCCTGCACCCAGCTAAACAAGTTAATAAAACTTAAATAAAGTTATAAATCTCAGTATTTACACCCCACCAGTCCATGGCAAAAGAACCAACTGAGCCTAAACCTTTCTTCTCGCACCCTAAATTCTGATTTGCTGGTTTTGTCTGAGGTTACACCCCGAAAATCACTGAGGCCACGGGCCCTCATTAAAGGGGCAGGACGTGGATGCTGCACCTGCAGCTCAAACCCTGCACCTTTGTTATTGCTCAGCGCAGCAGAAACAATAAAACCTAACGAAGGGAAGGGCCCTGCTGTCTGTGGGCATGAGAAGACAGAGCTGGCAGTTTGGAGAATGAAAAGCAGGACTCCATCAGCTGCTGATTTGCCTCTTTTTTTTTTTTTTTTTTTTTTTTTTTCTTGGGGTTGTTATTTTTTAAACTCTCTCCAAGGGGAAGAAACCACAACAAACCAACAAAAAAACCCCCAAACTTAATTCTGCTAGAGCCACGAGTTAATTGCAGATAAATCAATGGTGTTTGCACAGGAACTGGAGTTGGAGATTAATTCAATTTAAAGGCATCTGGCTGAGCAAAGCGAAGCTGCTGGGTTTTTGTGTTTCAGGAATCCCTGGAACCTGCCCTGAGCACCTGGAGCTCGGAATTCCAGCCAGAGGAGCTGCTGGGGTGCTCCGAGAGGATCTGTGGCACATCCCTGCCCCAAAACTTCCCCAGGAATTCAGCAGGGACAGGGTAAAACCTGGGGCTGTGCCAGGCTCTGTTTGTGTCCTCCCTGCACCAGCCGGGGGGCTGAGTGTGAAATACAAAGTTATGGTTTGTGTCGGGTAAATAAAAATAATTGGCGTAATTGTGATTGTAAAATATGTGGAATACAGCCATGGGACAGTTATAAAGAGGAGTTATAACAAACATGGAAAGCAAAGCATAGAAGAAAGCCTTTAAACTACTCTTTTATTCACAATTAACTATTATAGATCTTGTTTTGCAGTAAGAATGTGTGAATTATAACTTTAGATGCTGCTTTGACAAACACTTTCTGCTTGTAATTAAGCTTTAAGCTGTTTTGTAATAAGAACGTTTGAATTGTGATTTTAGAATACTGCTTTGTGTCAAAGATTTTAAAATTGTAGCTTGAAAATGTACAACTAAAGAAGGAAGTAGGTCTATCTTAAATTCTTAACGAAACAGCGGGGGGAAAAAAAAAAAACAAAACCACAAAGAACTCTTGACTAAGAGCTTCAAAAAAGAAACCAGCTATTACTATCTGAGATACACATCCTGTCTGTACATCCTGAGAAAAATGGAGGAGAGAAATTGGAAAGAAACCAGCTATTACTGTTATTGATTAATATTCTGAAGTATAGAATTGTGATGTAAAAACTGGAATTAGAAACTGCTGAGAAAGCTTACAGATATAAATATAAATATAAATATAAATATAAATATAAATATAAATATAAATATAAATATAAATACCAGCAGGCTTCAGCAATTGGTGTGCAGTTGGAGGGAAAACTGCCACTACTGCACCCAGAGCTGCTTTGCTTATTTTTTTACTATATTAATTAATAAATTGAATTACTGCTTGATACATTAGCTGAGTCAAGCTCTTCATTTTTAACATGAGCAGAGGGTGGGCACAAACCCAGCAGTGCATGAAGCCTGAAATCACCGTGTTTGTCCCCAAATCCAGCCAGGACACGCAGGGAGAGTGGCCCTGGCACAGGAGGGCACAGCAAATCCTGCAGAGATGGAGCAGAGAGAGCAGCTGGAACAGCCCCGGGCAGCCAGGGGTGAGCCTGAGAGGGCCAAAAGAGGAGAAAATCAGGAATAGAACACAAGGGAAGTTCCTCGGGCCTCTGAGCAGCAGAAATGAGCGTTAGAAGTCCCAAAATCACACTGATAAATTTGTAAATAAGGAGGCACAGCCCAAATCCATCTTCATTTCTCTACAAACAGCAAAGCTCACACTCCAGCCCCTGATTTTCAGTCTCTGTCCCACTCAGCTGATGCCTTAGGTTTTAGCTGTTATATTTTTTAGGTTCTGGGCTGTTTTAGTGGGTAATTTTAGGTTTTATATTCAGTGCTGCTGAGCTCTCTTCACAGAGAAGGGAGACAAAACAATTCCTTCTCCAGTTTGGGACCAAGGACAACCTTGATGCCCAAGAACAAAATCAAGGGTGAAGTGAGAGTTAAAAACAGGGAGGATGGAGCTTCCTAACCTGGAGCTGTGGTTGGACAATTAATTCTAATATGCTGATGGACCAGAACTTATAAAAATGTGACACCTCGTGACCGGGTGTCCATTTTTTGACCATTTTGGGGCATCTTGGGTGTGGCACAGCTGGACTCTTGTGTGGCCCAGGAGTACCCATTGAGGCTTTTTAATAAATCCCTGCTTTATCCTTTTGCCTTGTCTGGTCTCTGTTCCAGGTCAGCCTCCAGAAGGCAGCACAGCCCAGGGCTGAAAAGCCCCTGATTTTTAGTCTCTGTCCCCTCAGTCCCCCTCACTCAGCCCAGCTGCTGCCAAGGCTTCCCCTCAAACAAAATCCCAGCTTTTCCATCATTCCCACATGAGGTGAGGCCCTGTGGCTCCTTCCACGCTGGATTTCTCCATTTAAGCACAGAGAGAACAAAACTCTGGTTATAACAGAAGGTGTTGATCAGTTTTGTTGGGAAAAGCCTCCCTTCCCTGGGGAAAATGGCAAAACCTCTCCAAGGAAGCAAAGCTGGGGATGTCTGATCTCATTTGGGCTGTGTGGGGAGAGGCAGAGCCCATCTCTGCCAAGCACAGGGCTGGAAATTCACCCCACAATCTCTGAGCTTCCTTTCTCCTTCCTCCCTCCCAAGAAACAGCCTCCAAAAAAAAAAAAAAAAAAAAAAAAAAGACAAAAAAGGAAAAAAAATCAAATAAATAAATGTCTACACAAACTGCAGCCATTATAAGATTCCAATATGGAACAACAGTTTGTGAAAACTCCCTAATAGAGCTGTCAGAGCTGCTTTGTGTACCCATATGCTGCTCTGAACAAATGTTTTTAATCGTTAAAGGTCGTGTTGGAAGTGTTCCCCACACCCCTTCCCATCCCTCCTGCTGCCTCCCAGACCTGCTGGAGATGGTTGCTATGCCATGGGTGAGCTGGGTGCTTGGTATGGAGCAGGGAGAGTGGCTTGTTTTGATTTTAGTTTAAATATTTAGACACAATTTGCATCTAATTAACATGCTGATGGTTACGGAAGCGCAGCGCAGAGCCTGCAGCAGCTTTGTTCAAATGTCACAACCAAGATGATGCTGGCGGTGCTGTGACAGCCACCTCACCTCAAAATTAGCAACCATCCTGCTGGAGGAGGGTGTTTCCACCTGATGTGCTGATGATCAGCCCTGTCTCTCAGGAAGAAAAAGAGAAATTCCTTGGAAAACCCTGAAAATGCTGAGGTGGAGACTCCAATATCTCAAGTTCCCACCCAAAAAAAAAAAAAAAAAAAAAAAAAAAAAAAAAAAAAGGAGGGTGTTCCACTGATGTGCTTGATGATCAACCCTGTCTCTCAGGAAGAAAAGAGAAATTCCTTGGAAAACCCTGAAAATGCTGAGGTGGAGACTCCAATATCTCAAGTTCCACCCAAAAAAAAAAAAAAAAAAAAAATCATCGCTAAACACTGTAATGGAGAAATATGGATTTTAGAACATTTTTCAGGGTACCTATAGTATTTCCATGTGTGATGGTCCACTCCAGAAAAACCCCACTTTTACATCAGTCTGTGCCACACAAATGGCATTTTCCCCCCCCCAAAAAAGGCTCATCCAAGCCTTGTTTCCCTTCTTGCAGCCAGGCTGAGCTGAGCTGGACAGCACTGAAAGTTCTACCCAGCAATTCCAGAGCATCAGGGCAAATCTGATGGGAAGAAATCCAGTTATCTCTTGGGACCACCACACCCAGACACAGAAATAAGGGAATTCAGCACCTCCTGCTAATTATTTAATGACCTACTCTCCTCTTTCCTTGCTTCTGCTGCCCCAAATCCTCCCCAACAAACACCTCCACACAAATGAAGGAATATCCTTCAGATGAATTCAACATCAAACCCAGAGCTGGGCGGAGGAGTCAATAAAAAGTCAATAAACACCATCCAGAGAACCTGTGGAGAACATTCCCCGTGCCTCTGGCCACTCTTGGAGCAGCTTTTTAGTCAGAATCACTCGCTCACATCACCTACAAAAGGACGGGAGAGCCAAATCTCAGTCTTGTGGGAATCTTCTGTGCTTTGCAGCTCATCTTTGTCCTCAGTGATCCATCATTTTCTGTTCCTGGCTCCTCTGTCCAGTTGACTTCAGGTGCAAACGGGGGAAACCGAACAAAAATCGATATCTACATTTCAAAAAGCAGGAGACAAATGGACTTGTTATCTTCAAAACTCTCTCTCAGCCTTGAAAAGCAAAGAAAGAAAATGTACAAAAGACCTATAGACAGAATCTTTAAAAAAAAAAAAAAAAAATTATTAAAAAGTGTCCATTGAAGTGTGTCCAAATCCGAGAACAATCTGTGAAGCATCAGGACGGGAGGAGAGGCCATGGTTCATCCCAGACACAAAACATTCCCACTCCCTGCTCGCACAAAGGGCCTGAGAAGCAGTGGGGCATTTGCAGTTTGGAGAATGGTTTCCAGCACAATACCCTCCCATAATAGCCCCGAGATGTAAAGCTAATCAGAGGGGACACATTCTCAGAAATCAAACCTGCCCAAGTGGCCACCTTGACAGATTCTTCTATTGATAATTTCTTGACCTCTTTTCTTCCGAGAGATTTTTCTTGCTCCCTCACTTTCCCTTTCAACGGGCCCTGCTCTTGTTTCTGAGCTTTCCCTCAGCTCCTGGATGGATAAAAAAAGTGGGGTGTGGGGGAGAAGCTTTGTGAGGCAGCCAAAATCACTGGGCTGGGGCACAGCAAAGGGTGAAGTGGCTTTCATGCAGCGAGCTGCTTTTCTGAATTCTGCTCCCCTTAAAGCACCCATCTTCCTTCAGGTGAATGCTAATAAACCATAAAAAAAAAAAATAAATAAAGAGGAGTCAGTGCTGAGAAGCGTGTAAGCTTGGATTATATTAATCAATAAATACTCAAGACAAATCAGCACAGCTCTGTAAAAGGCTTTGCCCCGCTGTTATAATTAGAAATTAGGGATCAGAGCCCTTCAGAGGGCGGAAAATTTCAGATATTACAAGTTCTGTTACAACATACAAAACTAGGACCTGGTGACTTTTGGGCCTCACCAACTTTCAGGAAATTTCCTTGGCATTGAAAACAGGCATTATTCAGCACCTGGATTGTTTTAATTTGAATTTTTTGCCCCTTGAATCAAATATTCTCTTCCCAAATGTTCAGCACCGAGGGCAGGTACAGGAACACAGCTGAGGCAGCTGCAGCGGGGTCAGGGTGGATATTTTTCCAAGAAATTTGGAGAGAACCAGCTCTTTGTCATATCCCAGGGACCAGTGACAGCTATCAGGAATGTAAAGCCATGCTTTGCTTTGAGCCTGTCATATCCAATTCCAAATTTTTGGGTGCGCTTCATTTTGCTTCAATGAGCTTAACTCACTTTTAGTGGCCCCGTTAATTGCCTAATTGTGAAAGGGAGGCTGCCTCTATCTCTGAAGCACATTCCTTGATGGAAAAAATCTGTTTGTGTGAATGGATGCCCCTGCACTTCCCCCAGCAGGTGCTAATTTGGTTTGTGTGAGTGGGTAAATAGCTCTGAAGTGTCTGGGTGTGCAGCAGTACCACACATTTTTATATCACTCTTACCTTCCCCAGTGCTGGAGATGACAGATGTTCATTAGTCAGAGCAGATAGAAGCATTCCCTCCCCTGGAATATTACCTTGCCTCATGAATAATAAATAACTCTCCTCGTGACTGAGCAGGGCAGGGTTTGATCCTCATTTTATAGGCCAGGAGCAAAGGGAGTTCAATAATTCTCATCAGGGAAGGTTGGGGCAGGATGCAGGACCTGTACAAACCCTGGACATTGGTTTCTTTGGCCTTTTATTTAGCTGCTTTTTTTTTCTTTTTATTTATTTTTATTTTAATTAGCTTTCTTTTTTTTTTTTTCTCTCTGGGAATGCTGCTGGGAGATGCCAGCACTGAGCAAGGGAAGGACCAGGAGTTTTCTGCTTGTGCCACATCCTCCATCTCCCCAGAGCAGGGAGCTGAGCCCTGTCCCAGCCTCACAAACCCTCCTCCAGCAGATTTTGGATACCCAGCAGCCTCCCCTGATGGGGATTGATAATAAAGGGATGCTTTTAGCCCTCCCAGAAGGAGCTGCAATCCCAGCCTTGTTTTGATCAGCATCCCTTACGCAGACGATTCCCGCGGACATCTCCGAGCGTTTTGCAGCGAAGGAAAAATTCAGCACAGCCTCTCCCCTGTTCCAGAGACAACACATCCCCTCCTCCCTCTGATTTCGCCTCCAGAAGTGCTGTAATTCCTCCCTAATTGAAAGCCACAGCAAAGGCCTCGTCAGCCCCTGCTCCAAAAGCCACAGAGCCTGGAACCCTGAATCGTGGCGGAGGAAATGCCCTATAAATAATCAAAGGGGAAGAGTCATTAGCCAGCCATCTTGTAATGATAATTTGAAATGGATGTGCAATTTATAGAGAGAATAATTATGAGCAAGGCCCTTTAACCATAACGAATGCACTCAGCTAATGATAACTCCTGCAGGCCTGGCCCCGTGCCCCCCTCGGGGAGGGGGACAGGAACAAAATGCATCGGGAGGAACACAAATGCAATGGGACTGGCTGCAGAGCCTGCAGGGCAGCTTCAGGTGGGGAAAAGCTGCTCAGAGTAAGAACAGGCAGCCCTTGGTCCTGCTGGAGCAGCAAGGGCGAGCTCAGCCTAGCAGGGAGCAGCTCTGAGCAAAGCCAGACCTTGCCTTCAGCCTGGCCTTGATCCCAAATCCCAAATCCTAAACCCTGGGCTGTAGGGTCAGGAGGGATTTCACCCCCAAACCCCAAACCTTGGGCTGCAGGGTCAGGAGGGAATTTCACCCCCAAACCCCAAACCTTGGGCTGCAGGGTCAGGAGGCAATTTCACCCCCAAATCCCAAACCTTGGGCTGCAGGTTCAGGAGGGAATTTCACCCCCAAACTCTGTGCTGTGAGGTCAGGAGGGGATTTCACCCCCAAACAGTGTGCTGTAGGACCAGGAGGGGTTTTTCACCCTGCAGGGCAGCTCTGAGCAGCAGTCCCAGCCCCCAGGATGCTGCTGAGGCTCAGAGGAGACATTGGGGAGAAGCAAGAAGAGCCAAACCCCACCATAGATGATGGTGTGGGACAAGAGGGAGCAGCAGGGAGATTTTTTGAGCAGGAAGCTGTTTTCTCACCTTTTTTTCTGTTGATGTAATGAACTCCCAGTGCTCAGAGTAACCTCACGGGGCATTTTGTCTGTAGCCACCGCTGGAATATAAATAACCATCCCAAGGAGAAAAATACGGGTTGGTTTGAACTCAGCCCACCATTTAGCCTGCCTGGAAAAAACCCACAGACTTTGGGAAAAAATGTGACAATAACTGGACTTTAAAGTTGTTAAAAGTAAAAAAAACAACCATGTTCTTTAATTTAGGGCCAGTGTGACCTGGCAATTAGTCATAGGCCAGGCTGCAGCTCAATTAAGACAAACAGCCCAGGGTAATGGAATTGGTAATGTGACCAACAGGAGCAACCTGAGTTATAGCCTCAATTTTCTCCATGCCTGATGGGTTTGAAATAAGTTCAAAGAAGGTCAAGTGGCTGGGTTTTCATCTGCTGATCTCACACAAAGTTTTCCCCTCCATTTCCCTCTCTCTGTGAACCTTCTGGACTTGTCATCACTGCTCTGCCTCCCAGACCTGAGGCTCCCCCAGCTGTGGCTGTGCTCTGAAGAAGGGCCAGAACAGGATCTAAGCAAGGGTGACCTGCAAAGTTTCTCAGCACAGTCCAAGAAACGTCATTTCTCATTCTCTCTTCACGTTTTCTTCTGCCTGGTTTTTCTGGGGTTTTTCCCTTTCCCCATAAGTCAGCTCAGACGTGGGAAGGGAGCAAAAAAGCAAAGCCCTGGGAGTTTTTGTAAAGCTGCCCTCCAACCACAAAGGAGGGGCTGAAGCCACTTTGGGGCACCCAAGAATGGAAGGAAGGTTTGGGAGCCATCTGTGTCCTGTTCCTGTGCAGCCTTGAGAGATGGCTGATCCCTCCTCTGCCAAATCCCATCCCACAGGGAATGTGGATCTCAGTCTGAGGGCTCCCCGTGCCTGGAGAACACTGCCAGCTCCTCCTGCCATCACGGACAGAAGGACCCAGCCATGGTGACATGTGACAAGTGCCACCCTAAAGCTCTGCTCCCTTTTTGCCTCCCGGATCCAGGCAGCTCCTGCCGTGTTTGTGCAAGGCAGCAGTGCCATCCAGTGGCTCCAGCCCCGAGCCCCCAGCCCCACCTCGGGGGTAAATCTGCTCTGTTTGCCCTCCAGCCCAGGGCAGGAATGGGCAAAGGGCTCTGCAGGGCTGCGGGGATGAGGGGAGGAGCAGCTGGGTATGGGCAGAGAGCTGTTCTTGCAGTGAAATTTGGGAGGTTTGGCAATTTTATTGCCCTGCAGTCCCACAGTCACCACAAGGCAGAGAGGTCTCACCTCACACAGCACCAAGGCAAGGGCTGATCTGACAAATCCAGGTGGGATTAACCCTTCTCCTCCTGGCCCTTCCTCTGTCCCTGGACATTCCCAGGGTGGGATCAGTCCTTCCCTTGCACTACCAAAGGTCTCCACAGTCTCTGCACATCTCTCACACCCATCCTGTGGCACGCCAAGCCTTATCTGCCATTTTCTCCACCTGCTAACCCACTTTCCCCTTGTTTTACATCCAAATTCTTCAGTTCCCAAGGCAGGAATTTCCAAAATTTGCCCTCTGATCCCTCTCAGTTTCATGAACTCTGCTGCCAGCATCAGTGGAGTGCAAAGCTCCATTCCTGCAGGATCCAGGTTCTCTGTTTATCCAGGGTCTCTGGGAATATTCCCCCACTCCCACCCATCACCTCTCCCTGTCCCAGCCCCCTGTGGCACCGCGGGGGTGTTTCCTGGAGCTGCCAAGGCTACAGAAAATTCCCTTTCCTGCCTCTCCCTCAGAGCTGAGATCCCTCAGCAGATAAACAGAGAGGAGGGAGGAATTGATTCTCTTTCAAAAGAGAGTGAACATCAAGAGCAGCAGTTACAGCATCTACAACAGACTGAAATATCCAGCCTGTCTGAAATATGGGATTTTAGGGAACACAGCCCTTGTGGACAGTGTGTGTGGGGGGAAAAGCAGCTCCAGAATTCCTGCTGATGCAGCTCCTGCCCAGAGAAAGCTCCCACACATGGTGAAGCCTGTCCATACCTTATCAAAAGCCAGCAAACAAAATTTCCAGACCAGAAATTCCTGGGAACCAGGGAAGAGCTGGGAATTCCTTAAGAAAATTGCTGCTCCCACATTCTCTGCGTAAAACATCCATCTCACCTGCCTCTTTAATTCCAGGGCGTGTTTCCCCCAGCACATTAAAAATGAAAGCCATAATTAAGTGTCCAACCCCTCAAGAGCTCAGGGCTGACCCTGGGGAGCAGCAGCAGCCCCCCCAAACCCCTCAGGCACTCCCAGAGCATCTCCCCCTCGGGTGAGCTTTGTTTCTTGTTTGCATCCTCAGCTCCAGCCAGCAATTTCCCTGCTGCTGCTCAATTCCAACATAAATCAGCCACATTAGGCCAGGAGTCTCAGGAGCTATTCATTCCTGAGCAAAGGATAATGAAGCCAATAAAATCAGAGCTTGCTGTCCCCAGAAGGCCACCGGGAGTCAGGGCTGAGGTGCAGAGTGCCACCAGCCCTCCTAATTGCACCGTGCAAGCCTGGGGCTGCTGGGGAACTCTGTTTCTCAGGGATTATTGGGGGAAAAGATGGGATTTGCTTCTAAAACACTGCTTGGGAGCTGCAGCCGGGCAAGATTTGTAAGGGGAAGGCAAGCACAAAGAAACAGTCAAAAATAAGGAATCTCCCAGGTTCCTGCCACTGCCAGCCTCAGATCCAAGTGAGCTTCGCTTGTCCCCACCCACAGGGGCTGCACAGGCTGAAAAAGCTGAGAAAAGAACCAAAATCTGCAGCTGGGAGAGACAGGAACATTGTCAAGGTGGTTCATTCCTCACACATTCCTGCTTGTTTTGTCCTCAGCTCCGCCATCAAAGCTCCCTTCTGCTCTGAGGAGGAAAAAAAAACCCAAATTCTGCCTGAAAATTGAAATTCAAGAGCCTCTTTTTTGAACGTTTTGTGCCCAAATCCTTCCTACCTGTGAGACTTTCCAGCGTCCCAGACAATGGGGGCTGCTGAGCTTCCCAGCTTATCTGTGACCCCCTGAACGTTTGTCTGAAAGTGAAGATGTTGAAGTGCCCCACTTGTAAAAATCAATTCTGCGGTGTCAGCAGCTGTGCTGCCTCATTTCTCCTGGAAGAGATTCCCTCTTCTGACCCCCTCCAGTCCCTTTTAACCCCAGAGGTCCTTTCCTATTAAGATAAGGGCACTTTGTTGCTGTGGGGGGGAGGTTTCTATCAGCCCCCTCTCTTGTAGGGTTGAATAGAAATGGCCTGGGATGATGGGATACAGGATAAAGCCATTTCTGACTCCAGAGAAGCAACATCAAATGGATTTTTCTAAATTTACATTTAACAGTTACCTAAACCCAAGCTGTTAAATCATTTTTAGAGTACCCAAAGAACTCATAGCTAATAAGTTCAAAGAAAACTAATTTTTTTTTAAAGTACAGGACAGAAATATGAAGAAAGCAGCAGGTCTGGGGTCCCTTCTGTTATTTAGGCCCTGATAAAACCCCAGCTCATCTGTTCCACCAGCAGAGAGCTTTGCCCAGCATTAATCAAGTCCCTGCAAGCAGAAATGACATCCCAGAATTTGCCATTTCTTATGACCTTTGAGTTTCCTAATTAATTTCATTCCTCATAATGAGGGATCTTTATTTATTGCCTTGGACTTGTGTCTCACTGTTCACAGGGAGCATCTCTGCTACTCAGAGCCATTACAATCTGGAGTAGGGTTACTCTTCAGGCACCCCAAACTTTTAATTGACAACAGCTGATATTTGGGGCATTTACTGGCAAATTAAACTTTGAGCAGGAGGGAGTAATTCTTCTTTCCCAGAGTAATTTTTTGTCAGGCCCTCTCCAGCACAAGAACGAGCATCTTCTCTGTCAGAACATCCCTCTGGCTGCCCTGGATGATTCCAGACCCTGGCAAGGGGCTCAGAGACCTTGGCACGGAGTCACAAACTCCTGTGCCTTCCACCATGGAGAAAATGATCAACTTTGTGTGAGGATTTACAGCCACGAGAGTTTGAATAGAGTGAGAGTTAATTTGTCACAGGGTGAAAAAGGAGAATTTGGGGGTTTTTAGACTGAGGGTTCAAGAGGCAATATGAAGGAATCTGGGTGTGTCCTGTCCTTCTCCTTCTCCTTCTTCTTCTCCTTCTCCTTCTTCTTCTTCTTCTCCTCCTTCTTCTTCTCCTTCTTCTCCTCCTCCATCTCCTGCTGTGATGGTGACACTTTCTAATTTGTTTAGAGCAGAGACAGACTGTCTAACAAAGGTGATAGGGATTGGAAAATAATCATAAATAAAGTACATGTAGTTTTTACTATAAAAAGTCAACACCACCCTGAAGGTGGGGATTGTGCCTCAACCTGACCTGCAGAACAGACCTCAGCAGGTCAGAGAGAGAATGGAATAGATCAGGAAAAATAAACAACCTTGGAGAGAAAAACCGATGGATCTCGACCTCTTCTTTGGTCGCTGGGCTGGGAGAAAAAGATTTTCTAACATCTCAGGAGCCATCCAAATCATCAAACCCGAGACTTCTCCAACCACAAACAGAGAATCCAGATGTGCAAGCAGCTGGGAGCAGGGATTCAAGCCAAGCTCCTCGGCTGCCTCACATCCATCTCGCTGTCACCTTCCCAGCCAGGCCCTGCTCTGTGCTCCTCATGTCCTCCCTGAAATTACAGCCTGGAACAGGGCAAAAGGGAAGGTTTAAACCACAGCTTAAACCAGAACCTCAGGCACAGACTGAAATTATTCACCCAAGACTGGATGGGGGGCTCTGGTGAGCTCCAGCACCTCCTGCCCTGAGCACAGGGGTTTCTCCACAGCCTGAGGAGATGCCAGACCTAAAGCCACAGCCTCTGGAGACAGCTGGAAGCTGAACTCCAACCTGTGGCTCGGGAAAAGCACAGAAAAATCAGCAGCACAGCCTCCTGTCCTGAATATTCCCAAAGCTCGTGTGCAAGATTAAAAATCCATCAGGAATCAACCCAAAACATCCTTTGTGCAGCTCCTCTCTTGGCTCAGACCTCGAGTCTCCCTCTTAACCTGTTCTCCTCCAGGTCCTGAGGGGGAATCATCCTGAACCTGGCTCCAAACCACCCCAGTGACTGCACAGGGGAGGAATTTGGGTGGAAAAGGAGCCTTAAAAGGGAATCACTTGGAAGTGCCTCTGCCTGGGGAGGAGAATGAAAGGATTAGATCACTTCAGGAATATTTACAGCTTCGCTGCATTGCTGCAGAAAGAAAAGCTCGTGCTGCCATGTTCCATTTATTTCAGCCTTGGAGGAATAAATCTCATTAGGAGCCAGGGCTTTCTTCCCACAAGGATTGGAAGCATGTGTTCACACTTAGGGTAATTGCAAACATCCCTGGCTGTAGAAAAAATAAACCTTGGTGCATCAGCATGGGCTCTGAACCCACAAATCCATGGATCTGTGCCTGGAAGAGGCTCCAGGAACCCTGCAGGAGGGGCCCAAACTGAGCAGGGGGGATGAGGAATCCTCAGAGGGAGGGATTGCTGCCTGGGAGCACAGACACTGCTCCAAAGCAGGAATTCCACGGGGTATTCTCCCCAGTTCCCACCATAAAAACCATCCCACTAAAACCACTGCAGGTTCCCACTGCTCAACCTGTGCTGCCTCCTCTGAGTTCCTGTTCTACAAATATTTCCTTCTTCTGCACTAAAATCCCTACGGCAATCCATCTCTGACCCAAATTTATCGAGGAAATATTAAGCACAAGGCCACAAACCTCCTTAAATGAGCTGCCAGCTTCAGAAGCAGAGGGAATCACTTGAAGTAAACTCCTGCTGCTATTTTTTTATATTTTTCCTTTTACTGCGCGTTCACCTCTGGGTTACAGGTTTTACTGTTTGGACATGTGCAGCCCGAGCCAGGGAGCCAGCCCCATTTCGTGGCTCTGTTGATGATTTTTTATTGCTGAGAAAATCCCTGCCTGCTCATATCCACATAAAGACTAACGGTGCAAGGCACAGATGTTGTGTTTGCCAGCAGAACCGAGGGAACAGAGGAGGAAAAGGGAAGTTTTACACACACAGAGGATCCACCTCACCTGAGGAGAGCCAGCAGATGCTGATGTCAGCCTTGATTTGAAGGGGGTAACCCAGAGCGTTCACTGGGGCTCCCCAAACTCCTGAAATTGTATAAACTGAATTTGAATAGGGCACGAGAAGAAATGGTTCCTGCAGTAATGGGCTCTCTGCAGCACAGCTCTGGCAGCAGGGAGCTTTATTAGGGTGGGAATCTGCTGTGCTTGGAGCAGGAGTGGGAGAAGTTTCCCTTTAAACACCAGCACTGCAAAGCACTTTGAATGGAAAACAGGGAGTGGGATGCATCCAGGCACATCTGCCTTGTGCTGTCCCAGCAAAATTAGGAGGTTAGAAATGTTTGGGGCTGGGATTTGTGTGGGGTTTATTTTGATTTTTGGGGTTGCTTCGGTCTGAGAGGAGCTGTGGGGACAAAGATTCCCTGCCTTGGCTGGAGGGTGAGGAAGCAGAGCTTGGAGCAGCCCCTGGGCCTGAAATGGGGAGGTTTGATATCCCTGCCCTGAAATCAATCATGCACATGGACTGGGAATGCCAGATGGGATAGGAAAGGGCAAGAAAACCTTTCCACTCCATGGAACAGCCTCACCCCCCTCCCCAGACCCCCCTGACAAACTGGGACTGGATTCTCCTGGCCCATTTCTGGTTAGCACTGCTTTAATGTCCCTTGAAAAACCCTCTATCCCCTTTAAACTTCAACATTAAACTTGATTTTAGCTGTTATTCCAGCTGTTATTTAATTGCCATTGATAGATAGGCCATGGAAGCTGTCCATTCTTATTTTGAGGCCCATCCCAACTCCTTCAAGATGGTTCCAAGCTGGTTTTGTCCCTTCCCCACCTCCCAGTTCATGTCTCTTTGCTGAAAACACCAGGAGCTGCTCCCCCTGCTCTGTGCTGAGTGCTCCTGCAGGATCTGAGTGAAGAGAATTCCCAGCCAGGAGCATCCCAGGGAATGCCCAGGGCTTGGGTTTATCTTCCCCACCCCACCAAACCCAGGTAATTGCTGAAGAGAGGAGCCTCCACATGCTGCCACGTCCCTGCTCCTCCTGCCTGACTGCATTAAGGCAGATGTATTAATGAATCAATTTCTTTCCTGGTGCTCCAGCACTCAGATCTCCTGGAATCACCAGCAGCCACCCTGCAGACTCCATCTCCTCATCACTGCTGGTGCCTCAGTGCAGATTTGACATCTTATTGCAGCATCCCTGGAGAGGGGAGAGCCTCTGCAGCCTCTCCAGCTTATAAAACACTCTTCAAAAACCTGATGGGCTTTAATTTCATTTGTTGTGTTGTTTTTTTTTTCTTGCCCAGACCTATCTGATAGCCACACGGGGATTTTTTAGTTTCTGTTCCTCCAGAGTTCTTGTCCTTCAAGCTCATCCCAGCTCCCAGAATATCTTCCTGCTGATTGCCTCAGCACATGGGGAAAACATCTCCACGTTCCCCTCTCCCACCTGTCTGCCTGCTGATGGATCTGTCTCCTGAACAGCAGCAGGAGCCACGTGTGGCTTCCCTGACTAAAAATAAAAAGCTGAACTCACCAAGCACCTCTGTGGAGCCCAACACCAGCAAACTGCTTTCCCTAAGATGGTGAACAGGAGATTTCAGAATAATAGGTGCTAGGGATAACTTTTTTTATTCTAAAATAAGCAAATGCAACAAAAGCAACGAAGCATTGCTGCAAGGAACTCTGGTGCAGACAGGGAATGGGTGATTGCCAAAAAAAAAAAAACGGGCTAAACGTGGAATTTTAGGTGAAGTGCAGCCCAGCACCCTGCATGACATTAATTCCCTGGCAGATCCAGCCCTCTCATCCTTCAATTCTTCACTGGGCCAGTACTGGCCAAGCCCAGCAGCCAAATTGGCTCCATCCTCCACACAGAACACCTGGAGAAGGCCTTGGGCAAATTCAGCCCCTCAGCCAGGAAAAGCAGGGTAAATGTGGCTGGGAGGGCACAAACTGCAGGTATTTTACACAAGAAGTGATTTTAAAAAAGAAACCACAGCTGAGGAAGAGCCACCTCCTTGTGGTTGAACATCCCTGGGATTTTCACCTCCTCCAACTGAGGAGATTCTGACTGGATTCTCCTGGCCCATTTCTGGTTAGCACTGCTTTAATGTGCCTTGAAAAACCCTCTATCCCCTTTAAACATCAGCATTGATTTTAGCTGTTATTCCAGCTGTTATAGAATTGCCATAAGCTATGGAAGTTGCCCATTTTTATTTTGAGGCCCATCCCAGCTCCTTCAAGATGGTTCCAAGCTGGTTTTGTCCCTTCCCCACCTCCCAGCTCATCTCTCTTTGCTGAAAACACCAAGAGGGAGAGAGGATGTTAAACCTCCCTGTGGTTTAACATCCCTGGGATTTTTACCTTCTCCAACTGAGGTGAGGATGGAGCAGAACGGGGCTGGGGCAAGGCAGGACTTGCACCTACACCATGAAATTTGGCCTCCAAACTCCCCAAAACCCAGCAGGATTCAGGGTAAACCTCGGGCATGCCAGCAGTGCCAGCTTTTCTGAAGGTGCAGCCCCACAGCCTGCCCCTCAATCTGAGCCCTGCACATTCCTATTCCCTCATTCCAGAGCCTTTGACAGGCCAAATTCCCTCCACAGGCACGGGATTTAAATATAAATGGGGAGCACTAGAAATTCCACATCGTGGCAAAAAAACCCAAAAACTCCGTGTGCTCGAACAGATGGGTTTTACAGCTCCAATTATTGCATTTCATTGTCTTGTGCTGGCAAAGCTTCATTCTGCTCCAAAAACAGCCAGGGGCTGCTGGCAGGCTGGGATTTGGGGAGGGAAAAGCAAGTGGGCAACCACAAAGTGGGGACAGCGCCCCAAGGTCACCCCTGGGGTCTAAATCTGTCAAAATTTCTGTTTTGTCTAGCAGAGATGCTGCAGTGAGAAATTTAATGTTACTCATAGAGGAAAAAAATGTGGGAAAAACCCCCATATTTTTGTTCCTGGTACCTGCCCTGCTCAGGAGAGCCAAAGTAAGAACAGTCTTCATGAAAAGCTGTCCTGGAATATGGGCAGGATTCCAGGAAGCAGAAAAGGGACATGGGGAAAATCTGCCCAGACCAACAGAAAGGATTCCAGGCTCTCACAGCAACAAACAGACCCATTTTTATGGCAAAAAAATACCAAGAGGTGCCAAAATAGAGAATTTCTAGAGGGATATAAAAGCCAGTGGCTCTTCACACCTCAATCCAAGCCCTGAGAGACCCAATTCCTGCTCTTCACTGGTTCCCAGATCGTGGAACACCAGAGTTTGGGCAGCCAAGGAATTCACAACCCATAGGAAACCTCAGCAACGCTCTGTCCTCTCTCAAAACTCGCAGCAGGGATGTTCCAAAATCCAGGAATTCGCTCCCAAAACCCAGAAGAATTGCTCCCAATGTCCAGAAATTCGCTCCTAAACCCAGGAATTCCCTCCCAAATTTGGAAATTCACTCCCAAAATCCAGAAAATTCGCCCCCAAAAATGCAGAAAAAGGCCCAGGCAGAGCCTCGAGGGGACATCACACCTCACATCTGAGCAGCAGCAGAGATTTTTCTTTTTGCTGCTTTTAAAGTGTCAAATCATCCAGCTTTTTTTTTTTTTTTTTTTTTTTTGTTTTTTTTTTTTTTTGTCACTGAGTTTCAGAAGCAATCAGAGGCCCAAGGCGTTTAAAACATGAAATCATTCTTTTCCAAACCAAAAAGAAATAAAGTATTGGGAAAGGGCAGCTTTTGCATTGAGTGAAGCCTCTTGGAAACGTTTTTCTTTTATTTTCACAGTAAAATAAAGTAGAAAATACCGATGGTGCCCTAAAACTTGGAAGCATAAAGTCTTCTAAATGTGGATAATTATTGATAAACGGGGAGTTTTTAATAGATCTCGTCTCAATCCTTGCTAATTCAGAATAATTCAGAATTTCCAGCCTTCCCTAGAACCTAGCTGAGCTTCTTGCTTCCCAAAAAACTCCGTAATACCAAATACCAGGAAGGGTGGAGCTCATTATTTATCCCTCTCGGACCAGCCTCCAGTCCTTTTCCAAACGGTTCAAGTGCTTGACATAATTAGCCGCTAATTGTTAGCAGCTGTAGCCATTATCAGTTTAATTTCTAATTAATTGTTACAATTATTGTTGCCTTGCTTACCCCGTCTCAAGAAATGTTTGTTAGAGAGGCAAATGTTACGTGGTAATTAACTCGCTGCCGAATATTCAGCGGTTAATTAAATATTCCGAAGCTGTCGCTATCTTCCCCCTTAAACAATTAATGAGTCAGGGGTCAATTAAGTGAGTTTTAACCTCGGCTCCTGGCACAGAATTCATTGCATCGAGAAGAAATCTGAAGTCGCTTCTCATCCACAAAATAAAATTGTAAGAATCCAAAGTGCTCCCAGCACATCCTTGAGGGGTCGTTTGCTCGGTTTTTAGCATCTTTACACCTCAATTTTCTCATTCTGGTGAAGAAAAAAATCCCTCTGAGGTTTAATATGGAAATCAATGCACCTCCCAGTGGGGTTATCCAGAGCAGGATGAGGAGGGAGCTCTCCTTGCAGCAGCCAAAATAATTCGTGGATAATTCAAGTTGGTCAAAACAATTCTGGATGAGCACACGTAGAATTTTGGGGACACAGAGCCCTTCCTTCCCTGGCATTCCTGCCCCACTTGGACCATTATTCACCTGTCAGGGTCAGTTTGTCCCTGGTCACCACACAGGGGGCTTTATTTCTCTGAATTTTCCTGCTATAAGTACCCAGGTGTTGGTTCTGTGCTGCCTCACCCTCCTCCCCCAGCCCAGCTGGGTTTTCCACTTCTCCATCTACCCCAGGCTGCTTAGGAAAAAAAAAAATAAATAAATAAATAGCCCCCAAAACTTCATTTATTTGCTGCCACAGCGTGGAGCAACTCAATCCCCAGCCACGTGTGGGATCTGCAGCCCAGCTGAAAAAATTTTGAGCTTGGTTTAAACTGCACAAAACCCTTCTCGGCTTGGCAGGGTGCACGGAACCGTGACTGAACCCCCAAATCCAAAACGTCTCACATGATTTTTTACCAGGGAATGCCTCGTTTTCCCATTTCCCACTCCCAGATGGGAAATTTGTTTGGGGACTGCCAGGATTTCCTCCCTCCCCAAGTCCAGCCCTGCACCAGGGCTGCTCTTTCTAGCCACCGGTGAGGAATATTAATTGTTTGAGCATCTTGTGCTCCAGCCCAGAGCCTTTCCCTGCTTTGGCTCGTTGCTAGGGAACTGGGAATGGCAACTCATGGATTTATTTCATCTGCTCCAGGGCCCACTCGGGCTGCAAAGCAGCAGCCACAGAGCACGATCTGCCTGTAAATTATTAAGAGGCTAATAAAAAATAAAAGGAAGAAAAAACCGGGGGGTGGAAATCAGTGGGGTTTTTCTCTCTCCTCCCAGTTTGGTTTTTCAGGTTCCACAGGGTCATTAATCCCCAGGGGTTTTGTCGCAGGGCAGGGACAGCAGGGCAGCTCCCTGAACCCCTCAACCCCCTGGGATTGAACTGCCAGGGAATTTCCAGCATGGCATTCCTTATTTCCTGCTAATTTGGGATGGAAACAAGGCAGGCAGCCCAGCCCTGGGCAGGGATTGTCCCCTCTGCTCCTCCTGCCACCAGCCCAGCCCCGGGGGATTGTGGCAGTATGACACGAAATGAACCACACGCACTCGCTGGAAGTCCAAGGCAAAAAAAGGCAATTTTATTTCGTGACCTCGTTATGTACAGAATTCAAAAACCAGCCAGGGATTGGAGGGTGAAGTCGCCACCTCTCCAACCACACTGGTCAAACCAAAAATCCATCAATTTTCTCCTCCTCCCGAACAGAATGCAAAACAATCATTATTTACATGAAAATGCGGGAGGAACTCCATTACAAAAACGTAAACAGCAGAAGGCTTAGAAAAACTTTAGAAGATCAAGGCGACAGGGGGCCACTTGGAAGGGAAATGATTTTATGGGAAATGTCCCCTCTCAGCCCAGCTGCCCCTTTCCTCTCTGCTTTTGCCCCAAAGTTTGGCAGATTTGGTGTGTTTGCTTCTGGCTGGAGCTGAGCCAGGCATGGAGGGAGTTCATTCCTCGTTCTTCTTAAATGTGCCCCGGATTCCATGGGTTGGCTGCTCCCCGAGTGCCACCCCAACAGAGCCCAGGGGGTTTGGGATCATCGGGGTGATCCATGTGCCCCATGGCTCCTTCCTCAGGGCACAGGGGGCTCCTCTGCTCCACGGCAAATCCACTGCTCCAGAGAAGCAAGGCACAGAACCCTGACATGGTTTGGGATGGAAGGATCTTAAAACCCATCCAGTGCCACCCTTGCCATGGGCAGGGACAGCTCCCACCCTCCCAGGCTGCTCCAAGCTGGCCTTGGGTAATTCCAGGGATGGGGCAGCCACAGCTCTGGGAATTCCATCCCAGCCCTCTCAGGTTTCTGTGTGTTTTGGTGATTCCCAAGAATGCAAAAGCCTTTTTTTCCCCAGCCAGAGATTGAAGAAAAGGTTGAGAGCTGTCTCTCTTGTTTTTTCAAGGTCGTTTATTCTTTCTTATCTTTACATTCTTTCCCCTGACCCACAGAGATCCATTCAGCAGATCAGTTCACAGCAAATAACACCACCTCTAAGGTGACAGGAATTTTTATACTAAAAATTACAGCCACATTGTTTACAAAAGATTCCCAATCCCTATCACCCATGTTAGGAAGTCAGACTCTACTCTGAACCAACCAAAGGTGCCACCATCATGGCAGAAAATGGAGCAGATGAAGAAGGAGGAAGAAATCTAAAAACCACATGAAACCTCCATGTTGTCTTCTTCTGCTTATCAGTCTAAAAACCCCATAAATCTATTTTTTCACCCTGTGACTAACTAACTCTCACTCTACTCAAACTCTGGTGGTCTGTAAATCCTCACACAGAGATGGTAATTTCTCCCAAGGGTTAAAATCGAAGGTACAGGAGTTTTTAACTCCTTGCCAAGGTCTCTCAGCCCCCTGTCCAGGTCTGAAATCACCCGGGACAATCAGAGAAGTGTTCTGGGCTCTGACACAGCTCCTCCCCACCCTCCTTGCCAAAATCCCACCTAAAGCTGCTCCTTGCACTCTTCATGACACACGTCAGTATAAACCCCTTTTAACGTGGGGATAATTGCCATTACTCATCCCCATCCTGAGCCGTTCCCAGCAATATTTATCCACTTGTTCTGCACCCACTTGCTCGGAGTTGGTTTTGTAAAGATCCTCCTGCTTTGGCAGCGGGGAGATTGATTATAGTGATTATTTTAATAGCTGGAAAAAAGGAGTTTTAGACACTGCAGGCTGGCTTGCCCTGCTTTCACTCCCAGGCATTGCAAGTGTGTATTTATTGGAGGAATTTAGCTCCCAAAGCTGTGTTAAGGAACTCGCTGCGCTCCCTAAAGTGTCAGAATTTACCTGTGGCTTCCACTCACCTGCAGGGGAAAATGAGAACAGGGCAGGAATATGATCAGGATTCCAGGAAGCAGAAAGGGGACATGGGGAAAAGCTGCCCAGACCAACAGGGAGGACTCCAGGCTCTCACAGCATAAAACAGACCCATTTTTATGGCAAAAAAATACCAAGAGATGCCAAAAGAAAAAAAAGAAAAAAAAAAAAAAAGATGTAAAATTGCAATATGCTAATACAGAACAAATAACATTTGTTTTTCGGTGATTTCACTTGACTTAAAGTATAAATGAGTAAGGCTGACGTAGTCCAAGCATTAATTTTTTTCTAATTTAGTTGGAATTCTCTAAGATTCCATCAACACAACCCAGGTCATTTCTCTCAGATCCATTACAGGACGCTCAACCATCCCAGGGAATCAACCCAACGCCGCGAGGGGAACTCAGCACCTTGAAATTAAATTGTGGTGGAAACCAAATGGCTGCCCCCAAATCCCCAGAACAGGGATGAGCCTGCGTGATAAACAACTCCTAATGGTTCTGCTGGCACCACGGAGCCTGTGAAATGTCACTGCTTCCCTAAATACCTCTTGGTGGGGAGCTGCTCTGTCTGTACACTGAATTTCCCCCTGATTATCAGTGCCTGCAAAGTTGTCTCTGCACAGGGAGTGCAGATCTCCTCCCACCCGTTTCCATCTCTGCTCACATCAGCTGTCACTCGGGATCCAAAGGGAATTTTTCCTTGGGGCAGCTGCAAAGCAAAGCACCACATTCCCCCTCTGGAAGGGCAAGGCACATCCTCCTGGTCAACACCAACCCAAATCCAGATTTATTTTGTAGTAAAATCCACACTCTCAACAGCTTCTCCCTCTTTCCCTTTCGGGGCTTGCTGGAATATTTTCAACACCCTCGTGCTTTTATTTCACAGTTCCACGTTTGGAGGTGGGGAAAATAAGTCGGGTTTTTTCAGGCTTGGCTTTGTGGCTGACTGCTCTCCGTGGTTAAAGGTTGCTGCTCATTACACCGACTGCACTTCCCTGGATTCCCTGCAGGGTACAAGGACAGCAAGGAATGGTTTGCAAAACAAAACAAAACAAAACAAAAAAGCAGTGTTGGAGCTCATTATATTTTAACTTTCACTCCCATTGTAGTGCCAGGGAAATTTTTCTTTAATCATCTAAAAAATGATTGAAGTGAATTCAGGATTTAGCAGGAAACCAAGTGGCTGGAAGGGGAAGAAGGGAGGATTTGGAAATCCTTGCACATTTGGAAAGGCAGCAGAAAGCCCCGGATTCTGCACCAGGTGCTCAGAGCCATGAACACCCCAGGGCTCCATCAATTGACTCCCTCAAAGGTGCCAGAGGATTTTAATCAGGGGGTGAAAACAATCCAGGAAAGGTAGGAAACTTTAAATAAACCAGGCTTTATCCCTTTTCTCCCCACAAGTCACTTTCAGCTTCGACCTCTTCAGGGGAAGCACCACCTGTAAGGTTCAAACCACAAAAAAATCCCCCAGAAATCCGAATTTCCAGCGCCCAGAGCCTTCCCACCCCCTCGGCAGCTCCCCATCACCGCCCCCATCCTTGGCGAGTCCTCATCCCCATCCTCCCTGGAGGAGCTCCTGCATCCCGGGGCCATCCCCGCTCATCCCCGGCTGGCTCTCTGCTGTCGCAGATATCACCGAGACCTTCCCCGGCTCTGGCTCTTCCCTTCCAGCTCCTCTTTTCCCCTCGGATTTCCCTTTCTTCTCCCCATTGTGCTCGCACAAAGGCTCCGCTCGCATCTCCTTGTCCTGGAGGAAAGGTAAAACTCAGATTTCATCGCCTTGTCTTCCTCTGCAGACTCCGCCGCTAATCCCCGTGTTTTCCGGGCCAGGAGGGAATAGAACCTCTCACACAACAGCATGTGGAATTACAAATTCCCTGTCACCCATTGTCTCGGCTGCTAGCACACCTACAGCCTTTATCTTCAGAGAATTCTTTCTTTGATGTCTTTTCCAGAGGCAGAAAGCTCAGGGGCGGCTGCTGGGCAGGACATTCCCTCGCAGGTGAAATTCCCCCGGTGCAGGGCAGCGTTTTCCCCGATGTTTTTCCCGATGTTTTTTTCCCAAAAATGTGACTTTCCAGCACCATTCCTGGGTGCCACGGCAGAACCTGGCAGGTGTGGGTCACAAAATTAAACAGCAGCCTCACCTCTGCTGCCTTTTCCACTTCGCAGAGGATTAGCCGGTCACTGCAAATTCCACAATAATGATAATTTTTGCAGCAGAAATTGCATTCCAATGGAAGCAGAGTTGTTAGAGCTGCTGTTATTACCTCACCATCGTTACACCAGCACTAAACTCAGCCTGGAGACAGCTCAGCACAGATAAACCAAGACTAAAACTGCCCTCTGGGGTGTGGAATTTGGGGTTCTCCCTCTCCCACTGCATTTTCTTCTTTTGTAAACCAGGACAAGGAAACCACTGGTGCTGCTTGGCACCTTTTAATGGGTAACAAAACCAGAGCTGGGCACTGAAATGGATGAGTGTGAGGAAAAAAAAAAATCAGGGAATTTCAGTCCAAACCAACAATCCCTGGAGCTGAGAAGGAGCCTGAGACTAGAGCAAATCTCACCCAGGGTCTTGCATCTTCTTTATTCCCTGATGATGACTAAAGTTACATAAAAAAAAGTTCAAACTCTGTGTAATTTCTAACAATTATATCCCTGTGATGGAAAACTGAAGGGATTTTTGATTAGACCTTGATGGGTTTTCCTTCCATCAGCGAGCCCAAGCTCTCTTTACCCCAAATGAGCAGGTCAAGGATGATTCAGATGCCAAGGGATGGTTTGGGATACTGGGAAGAGGCTGAAAACTGTTCTCTCCTGCCTCCCCCAGATCCCACAGAAAGCTAAAAGGCAGCACCATTCAGCGCCACAGATAAAACCCTCCCGAGTTTTACAAGCAGAAAAAGTATTTTATTGGCACAGACTCTTTTTTACTAACCTGGCATAAAAGCTATCAAACTATATAAATAAACCTGGGGAATTATCTCCTCCCTCAGCCAGGACCCTCGCTGGGCCCTGAATGGATTCATTTTAAATGGGTTATAAATTTCTGATAAAGGATATTTCAGCTCCAAATTGCAGATTTAACGAGGCTTTCACTGCTCTGCTCCTCCACCTCTGCAGGGCAAGGCTGGGCTCTCGGAGGGGGGGCTGAACCAGTGGGATTTGGGGCTGGGATGTGCCCTGTCCCCTCTCCTCATCCCAAAAAGGGGCTGGGGAGGGGGGAGCTCAGCACCCTCTGGAGCTGAAGAAACCCACTGGAATATTTTCCACACTCTGGGGCTGCGCAGATTTGAACCTCCAGGTGCAGAGCTGATCCAGGCTCACCTTTGGATGTGTCCAAGCTGCTGGCACTCAGGGACAGGGGACAGCACAGCCAGGCTGTGCCAGGTGTGGTTTCACTTCCCACCTGTGCTGTTCCCACTTAATTTTAGAGCAAATTCGGGACTGGAAGCGTCGTGGGGAGAAGGGAGGGAGATCCAGACAGAAGGACAGTCCTTGCCAGGGCACCTGGGCAAGGAGATGCCAGGCAAGCTCACAGAGCAAGGGAGGATCAGGGGTGTGCTGCACTGAGGGCTCGCTCCTCTCCCCAGCTCCTCACCTGCTCTTTCCCCTTTTCTGCAGCAAAGAAATAAATTGAAACAAAGTCAGACAATGAGCAAGCTGTGCCTGAGTTCCCAGCTCAGCTGGGAGGAAGATTTTGGGAGATTTGGGAGCAAAACCCGGGGTGCTGTTGGGCAGAGCGGGGCACTTTGCCACCGCAGGCGTTTTGTCACCAGGGATGTTTTGCTGAGCTGCGAGTGGCTTCCTTTGATACAGGCGGTGTTAAATGCGCTCCCATTCCCCCCAAGAGCCCTTCCAGAAGAAAGGCAGATGCTAATGAGTGTTGTTGGTTCTGCAGGCTTTCAAATCCGTGCTTTCTCCTTTGGTCAAAAAAAAAAAAAAATGTTCTTTTATCCGCAGCGCTCTCAGATGTGCCCTGCTCGTGCTGGAAGATTTAACAAGAGAGGAAATTTTATTAGCAGCTCCTCACGGTGGGCTGGGACTGACAAATTAAAACCCAGTCCACACACTTCAGACAAACCTGGCAGTGATCTGCTCCTTTCCCTCCAGGAACTGCCTGCCAGAGCTGCCTCTGCCATACAAAGTGAGGGAGAGAGCGAAGCTCCCAAATTTCAGCAGCAGGGTAGGGATTTTTAACCATTCTTTATCTTTTTATAAAGGCTGGATCCAACCCACATCGAATTCTAAATCCCCATGGCCTCAAGGTTGTGCTGCAAAGTTGTTTTTCATGTGGTAACTGGGATTTTTAGGGGTTTGATCTAGGTAGAAACACCACCAGCAGCTTTTTACTTTGATATTTCCAAACCATCTCCTCAGAGCTCTCCCTGCCCAGCTGCACTGGCACAGGCACCTTCCAGCTGGTTTCCAGTGGGAATTCTCAGCTGGAAACAGCTCCAGAGTTTTAAGGAAGCAGGATACTCACAGAGAGGGGTTTGCTGACCTTCCCTGGGGCTGATTAATTTGGGTTTTCACCAAAGAAATCCAGTGGAACAGACCTGGGAGCTCACAGAGCTTACAGAAAGGGCTTCAAATGCTCCCCTCAGATCTCCCTGGGTTCTACAGACCTGGGAGTGTCCATTCTTGAGGAAAGGACTTTAAATGCTCCCATTCCAGAACCCTAAACCCCTCATGGATCTCCCTGGGTTCCACAGACCTGGGAGTGTCCATCTCTTCAGGAAAGGACTTTAATTGCTCCCATTCCAGAACCCTAAACCCATCCCTGGATATCCCTGGGTTCCACAGACCTGGGACCCTCCATCCTTGAGGAAAGGACTTTAATTGCTCCCATTCCAGAACCCTAAACCCATCCCTGGATATCCCTGAGCACCACAGACCTGGGACCATCCATCCTTGAGGAAAGGACTTTAATTGCTCCCATTCTAAACCCCCCTGGATCTCCCTGGGTTCCACAGACCTGGGACCATCCATCCCTTATGGAAAGGACTTTAATTGCTCCCACTCCAGAACCCAAACCCCCCCTGGATGTCCCTGAGCACCCCAAGGAGCTCTTCCCTGCCTGGGAAATCAAAACCCCAAGAGCTGCACATCTGAGAGAGCACAAGCAGGGGCTGCAGCCAGGAATTCCTGTTTTGGAAGACAGTTTGATTTGATTGACTTTAAATAGATGTTTCCTTCCCCGTTCATAATGAAGTGAAGGAAGCCAGAGGCAGAAATTATAAACCCAGCCTGCCCATTGCTTTGGAAGTAGCTTTAAATATTTCCCTCCCACAGCCAGTAACAAATGACAGGCAGAAGAGAGCAGATGAGTATCTATTTTATGCAGGAAAATGAAGTGTATGAATAGTTATTTTGAGAACAAATGTATTTTGACAGGTATCTAATTTCACTCTGTTGATAAAATGCACTTTCTTGCTTTCTGGAGTTGATGACTGGTTGGGTTTGGTTTTTTTATTATTTTTTTCAATATTTTTTATTAGGGAGGAAAAAAAAAAAAAAAAAGAAGAAAAAAAGACTCACCCTGAAAATTATATTTGGCAAACATCAGAAAGCAATTTAATTTATTGTCATCACAAATGTGTTCCAAAAAAAAAAAAAAAAATAAAATCAAATAGCCAGGCACTATTTATTCAGCACAAACCCCAAATTAACAGGGAGCTGTGGTGAGGCACAAACACACAGGGGATGACCCCGGGTAATCTGGCCATGAAGGAGAGCCCACAAATATCTTCCCAACCTGGAATTCCAAACAAAAGCGAGGAGAAAAACAGCATTAAAGCTGAAATCAGCTCTCACAGAGATAATTCCCTAATTTAAATACCAGGGCCAGCTCTCCTCTGCTGGAACTGCATTTGTTGTGGTGGTGGAAGTGCTTTTGGGGCTGCCTGCAGCATTTCCTGTGGCTGCTTCTCTTTGGGGGTATTTTTTGGAGGATATCACTCCCTCAGGGACATAAACTCCCCTCTCTTTGTGGGATGTGCTCCAATCCTCATCCCTGAACAATTTTGGGAAGCCCCAACAAGCAGAGCAGGCAGGGCACAGCTCTGGAGCCCCTTTGCCCAAACCCCACTGCCCGTGGCCAGTGCCATCCCTCTGCTGCCCATAACTGATTTTCCCTGACTGAATTCTCACTGTGCCATGGCTGTTTTCCTGATATTTTATGGGAATTTCATGGATTTTAGGAGCAGGACAAGATCTTTACTGCTAAGGAAACACTGGCCTGGGGAAGCTGAATTTAGTGAGTGCTGAGCCCCGAATTCTGCGGAGGAACAAACACCTCAAAACCAATTCTTCTTCAAAGTGTAGCAAAAAAAATCACTGTTGGAATTAAAGTCAATGAGTAAATATCATCTGCCATAAGAAAGAAAACCCAGAAAGGAGCAGCAGTTCTCTGGCTGTCAGTCCTCCCACACCTTCCCAGCTGTCCTGGGCTGCCTTGTATCCTGAACTCTCTTCTTGGCCCTAAAACCAGGCTGTACTTCTGGCTGAGGCCCATCCTTGACAATTTGGGGACAATGTAGGGAGGGGACAATGACACCCAGCCCCTGCAGGCCTGAGCTTTGCCAGGTGTGAAGGGAGGGGAAGCTGCAGGAGTTTGGGGACACACACCTGCCTGTGCCTGCTCTGCCAGGGCTGCCCCCCAACCCCTCCTGACAGACCCCCAGGGTCCCACTGGCAGATTTTACAGCTTAGAGGGCACTTCATGAACTCTGAGTGCAGTTCATCCCGAGAGACAAAGGGGACAAATTTTTCCAGGTGTTGCCTGCCTTTATTCCCCTTTTTCCCCAAAAAATCAGGCCATGCCTTTCCCAGCACCCACACCCACAGCAGCTCCTGATCTCCCACTTCCGAAAGCCCACAGACCATCCCAACCCTCACCTCCTAAACCCCACAGATCATCCCAACCCTCACCTCCTAAACCCCACAGACCATCCCAACCCTCACCTCCTAAACCCCACAGACCATCCCAATCCTCACCTCCTAAACCCCACAGATCATTCCAACCCTCACCTCCTAAACCCCACAGATCACCCCAAACCCACAGTTCCTAAACCCCACAGGCCATCCCAGCCCCACAGCAGCTCCTGTTGATTTCCCAGTTCCTAAGCCCCACAGATCATCCCAACCCACAGTTCCTAAACCCCACAGATCATTCCAACCCCTCAGCTCCTACACCCCACAGACCATCCCAATCTCCCAGCTCCTAAACCTCACAGGCCATCCCAATCTTCCAGTTCCTAAACCCCACAGGCCATCCCAGCCCCACAGCAGCTCCTGCTGATTTCCCAGTTCCTAAGCCCCACAGATCACCCCAACCCACAGTTCCCAAACCCCACAGACCATCCCAATCTCCCAGTTACAGGCCATCCCAAACCCACAGCAGCTCCTGCTGATTTCCCAGTTCCTAAACCCCATAGGCCATCCCAACCCCACAGCCGCTGCCTGCCTGGGGTTTTCCGAGGAGAGGGAAGCCAAGAAGGCTCCGAGCAGCCCAGGGAGGGGAGGGAGCTGTGCCTGGGCAGAGGGGATGCAGGTGAGGGCAGGGATGCTGCTGCAGGATCGCGCTGTTGCTTAGCAACCCATCCTGCGGTTGGGATGCGCCGGAGCCTCTGCTGGGGCCGGAGCGGTCACTGCCGGCCAGGAGTGACCACGGCCAGCCCTGTCCCTGTCCCTGCCCCAATCGGGGCTCCCCCAGCAGCACAGCCCCGTGTCCCCGCAGCCGGGGCTGCTCCTCCCTGCCCCGCAAGCTTTGGCTTTCCCCCCCAGGGCAATTCTCTGCTCCGGAGCTCCTCTCCCCTTGAAAACAAAATCTACGGGCTGCTCTGAGCCCAGCCGACAAATCCGAGTGGTTAAACCAGCCCTATTCCCCGCCTGCTCCCAGTTTTTGGCAGGTTTGGGGATCCCCAGCCCTCTCCCGGCGCATCTGCAGCGCTGACAGCAACAGGCTCCCTTCAGCCACCCCCTGCAACACTCCAGATGGACAGCCAGTCACTCCCACTGCTCAGCAGGGAGCCAGATTACTCTCCTTCTGGCTTTAGTGCTTAATCCCAAACATTTATCATATTTTACTCCAAGCCTCCTACTCCCGCGCGTGCTCGTTCTCCCCCAAAGCCGCTTTTCCTTCGCCATCTCTTTCATTTTCTGCTCTGCAGCAGCGTCTCCAGCTGGTGCCTCCCTGTGGAGCAGGAGCTGTGCCCCGGCCGCTGCAGGGAGGAAGGAGAACTGGGACATCCTCGGGAACACTCTGTGCCCGGAGCAGGCGGCGCATTTCAAAGGGATGCAGAGGAGATTGCTCCGTTCAGAGGATGGAAAGGGAGGCTGCAGTGAAGAGCTGATTTAGCCACCCACCCACTGTCACCCCAGCCACCTTTCCTGCGGAGCAGGGACGGGCAGATCGGCTGGCACTGCCACCTGGGGCTCCCTGCTCGGTGCCAGCTCCAGAACACCTCGCTCTGACCTCATTCCCAGCCCTGATTTCCCACTTTCCCTTGCCTTTGGGGCAATAAGAACCTGGCGCTGGGTTTTATTTGTGTTTATTTGTGGCGGTTCCAAAGGCTTTGACCCTGCAGGAGCAAGGACACGACTCCCCTCCCTTCACCAGGAAAAAGCCAGAACAAATCTGCTGGTTTGCTTTCAGGACAACACTGCTCCGTGTAACCAATGCCTGCACGGCTCCCCTGCAGTTTTATTGCTCTTCTGGCCAGGCTTTCTTAATCCTGGCAATCAGGAAAATTCCACTTTTTTGGGAAGGAATCACCGCAAAAAAAAATTTTAAAAATCAACAAACCAAAGCAGTTGTAGCTGCAAAAGCAAACCCGCGGGATACTGGGACAAATTTGGGCTGCTGAGCCCATCCTCAAGGCGGCGTGGAGAAGCCCCCAGGATCCCAATTCCCATTTTCTGTCCCAGAAAAGGGCTGTACCCGGCGCTGCTCGGCGTTGCCATGGTTACCGCACGGTGTCGCATAGCAACGAGCTAAGCCGAGCATCACCGAGGCGTTTTCGCCTCTTCTAAATTCCTTCCCCCCGCGCGTTCAGCCGAGGGAGCGGGATTGATCCGCAGCTCCAGCGCAAACACGCGGCGGGGAACAGCCACCGATGGATTCTGGAACCGACCGGGCCGGGGGGATGTGACAGAACCGGGGAACACCCCGGAACAGGGAGGGGTACCCCACCTGGGACAGCCCCGGGGGGACGGGGGAGGATTCCTGGGAGAGGTGGGGGGGAGTTTCAGAGGAATGGGAATTCCACAGGGATGGGGATTCCAGGGAGATGGGGATGGGAATTCCTAGGGGATGAGGATGTGAATGCCTGGGGGATGAGGATGGGAATTCCAGAGGGATAGGAATTCCAGAGGGATGTGGCTGGGAATTAGCTTGCATGAGCCGCACTGGACCACTATCTTGTGGGGACATGGTCCCACTTTTTTGGATGGGAATTCCAGGGGGATAGGAATTCCAGAGGGATGTGGCTGGGAATTCCAGGGGGATAGGAATTCCAGAGGGATGGGGGTGGGAATTCCAGGGAGATGGGAAGGGGAATTCCTGAGGGATGGGAATTCCAGGGGGATGGGAATTCCAGGGGAATGGGGGTGGGAATAACAGGGAGATGGGGATGAGAATTCCGGTGAGATGGGGGTGGAAATTCCAGGGGGATGTGGGTGGAATTCCAGGGGAATGGGGTGGGAATGCCATGGGGGTGGCCACGGACTGGATATCCTGTGTGCAGCAGGGCCAGATCCCAGCTGAAAACATTTACACCTTCACATCCCACAGTCAGCTCTTCCTGCCGGGCCCAGGGCCTCTAAAAGGTGCCCCCAAAATAATATTTAAAGCTGAGCCTGTCCTTGGCAGGTGAGCCTTTGAAATCCTAAATTCCTCTTTTACTGAGGGAACTCAGTTGCTTCTGGCACCCAGAACAGGTAGAACCACTCCAAATTTCAAGCTGGAACTGAGACAACAATCTTTGCATTGTTTTTTCCTCTGACAGATCATTTTCCAGATTAAAAAAAAACCAACAAAACCCACAAAAACACCCACCACAACAAGAAAAACAAATTGCTATAATCCAACCAACAGGTGTCAAGGGAACAGCTTACCTTAAATTCTTATTTGTAACTAAGGAAATCTCCTGGGATTAGCGTTGTTCTCGCCCATATGAGAAGTTTATCTGTGATTTTCCATCCTCGGGGGGACTGAGCTGCATTAAACCCAACCCGCAGCTCTTGTTGAGCGCTCCCAGCCCCGTCCCCACGTTAAATCACGGCCTGGAGGGATCAGCGGTGCCGATCTCTCCTGATTAGCCGAGGCTCTGAGTGCTGCACGGGAGCCCCGGGATGTGCCTGGATCCAGTGACGCATTCCCAGGGATTCCCTCTCCAGCCCTGCCGCTATTTTCAGTCTCTCCCTCTCTCCTCCCCAGGGGGGAAATTAAAGGCAGCTCCTCTCAGCCTCCTCCCAGCCCTGCCACATTCCCCTCCCGCTCTGCAGGGAAGGCTGGAAGTGCTGAGATGTGGCACACGTCCGGCAGGGGCTCTGCTCCCATCCCCGTATCAGGAAAATCAATCCCCAAACACCAGAGGTTTGTGGCCAAAAAGGAGACAGAGGTGTCCTGTGACTTTATTCCAATAAAGGCAGAGACCATGGGGCATTCCCCTGGGGTCTCTCGAATTTTTGGAGGATGCAGCCTCCTTTAATCCCATTTTCCCTCCCTTTTATCCCAATTTCCCACCTTTCTGTCTCAATTTCCCTCCCTTTTATCCCAATTTCCCTCCCTTTTATCCCAATTCCCCACTTTTTTATCCCAATTTCCCAACCCCATTTCCCTCTTTCTTTCCCCACTGGCTGAGGTACTTGAGAGCTCCAGACTTCCCTCAGATCCCCTCTAATGTATGAACCTCCCTTTTCATTTTTAATTCTTATGGAATTTATGTTTTCTCCCCATTGTTTCTTTCACCTTTCAATATCCAATTTCATTTCTCAGCAAACCTACAGTTTATTTGTAAAGGCAAATATCTTTTTTCCCATTCATCAATCAGTGGACCCCTCTCCATTGTTCCCTTTCTCTCTCAGTGCTGTTTTCTCTCTCAGCATCCCCCCAGCTGGTTTGGGAAGACAAACCCCTCACTCCTCTCACCCAATTTTGGGAATTCAGCCACAGCTCCTTGCTCTGCATCCTTCAGGCAGCACCTCCGAGGGATTTCCTGCCAAGGAGTGATAAAAGCTCCGTTTCCTGCGAGTTTTGTCTCCTGGAAAGCAGGAGCACAGCTCAGAGCTGCTCTCACGAGGTGCTGGGGCTGGATCTGTTCCTGACCCTCTGAGCTTTGCCTTCCAGAAATCGTGGGAGATCAGCAATAAATCCACCCTGGGGTGATATTTTTGCTCTGCCTCCCTCTCTTCTGGTGGCTGCACAGACAGTGGGTGCTAAAACACAGATTGTGGGCACTGGGATACACCCAATAAATGGGATTTCCTAGTATTATCCACCACCTGCAATGCAGGACAGCATTCCAAACAATCCCAGGAGCCCCGGGATAAATTGGGATTTGCTCCTTCAAGCTGAAATGTTGCTGCACTGGGGCTTTGAGAGAGAATCTTTCCTATTCCCACCTTCGACCTCAGGCAGCAAAACCTAATGCAGCTCCAAGAAGGGCCCGATTTTTTTGCCGGACAGAGTTTTCCTGACTGAAAAAATATCTTTGCAATTCGCAGTGCACCTTATTTTGGAGCAAATCAGGACTTTTTGAGGGGGTCCATGGAGCTGCTGATGGAGAAAAGCTGGTGTGTGATCCCCTGGAGTCACAAGCTGTCACTGAGCGCCGCCTCACGCTGCCAAAAAGTCTGATTTCTCAGAGCTCCTCACTTATCACATTATCAGGAGACTCTGCGAGTTTCTGGTGGTTCATTTGCACTGATTAGCGGGGAACAGCAGAGCAATAAAGAATATCCAGAGACAGCTTCCAGCAGCAGGCAGGATCACAGAATGAGGGAGCTGATTAATCAGGTCGTTGGGGTAAGAGGAATTACAGCTCCATCCCTGTGCTGGGGAGCACTTGGCTGATCCTCTCCTTTCATCAACAGCAGCTCCTCTTCCCTTCAGAGGCTCCTGCAGGGTTCAGCCTCTTTAAACACTCTTTAAACACTCCGTGTCCTGCCTTTCCAGGCTCCTACTCGCCCTCCAGGGGTTTTGTTAACTCTTCTCTGTGTCTCGTGGGCACAAACCCCAGCAGGTGAAGCTGTGCCAGCTCAGAGCTTTGATTTCTCATTGCTGGGACCTTTATTAGGCAGCAAATCAAGGCACTGAACTGCAGCAAAACCTGGGGCGCGTTTTACGCAGAACCCAAAATTAAGGTTGCGCTTGAGAGCAGAAAGCCAAAATATTCTGTGAGATCTGGTTAGCATCCTGGTTCCTGCTCGTGCCTTAGCTCATTTTGGGCAGGGTGTTCCAGCTGCCCAGCAGAGCAGAGCTGATGCTATTCTCAAAATCCAAATTGGTCACTTGGCTCTGCTTTTCTGCCACCCCGGTCCCAGGACCTTTGCAAGTTTTGATGGGATTAACACAAGTTAAAGGAAACGATTCGCCGGTGGTGTTTGGCAGGTTAAAGCTCAAATTTAACCCCTCTGCCCTGGGATTGTGTAAGAGTTAAATAACAAAGCACGAGTAAATTGAATAACAGTGCAAGGGTGAGAGTTAAGTAACAATAGATGAGTAAATTAAATAGCAATGCATGTGTAAGAGTTAAATAGCAATGCATGGGTAAATTAAATAACAATGCATGTGTAAGAGTTAAATAACAATGCATGTGTAAGAGTTAAATAACAATACATAGGTAAATTAAGTAACAATTCATGTGTAAGAGTTGAATAACAACGCACGCGTGAGAGTTAAATAATAATACACGTGTAGGAGTGAAATAGTAGGAGTGAAATAATACATGGGTAAGAGATAAATAACGAGACATGGGTAGGAATTTAACAATAAATGTGTAAGAATTAAATAGCAATACACCTGCAAAAGTTAAATAAAAATACATGGGTAAATTAAATAACAATGTGTGTGTAAGAGTTAAATAACAATACACGGGTAAATTGAATAACAATACATGGGTAAGAGTTAAATAACAATACATGTGTAGAAGTCAAATATTACATGCCTTAGAGATAAATGACAATACATCGATAAGAATTGAACAAAATATGTGTAAGAGTTAAATAGCAATACCTCAGTAAGAGTTAAATGTCAATACATGGGTAAGAGATAAATAACAATACATCTGTAATAGTTAAATAACAATACATGGGAAATTAAATAACAATGCCTGTGTAAGATTTAAATAGCAATACCTCTGTAAAAGTTAAATAACGATACACTGGTAAGAGATAAATAACAATATATCTGTAATGGTTAAATAATAATGCAAGGGTAAGAGTTAATAACAATATATCTGTAGGAGTTAAATAATAACGCATGGGTAAGAGTAAAATAACAATAAATGGGTAAGAGTTAAATGACAATACATCAGCAAAGAGTGGAGAATTCCGGGGTTTGTGCCAGTTTAGCTTTCCCCAAACTCCCCCTGTTATCCCTGCACATCTCCCTTCAGAGGAGGGGCAGAGCCCAAGGCTGCAGCCCCCGAGAATTTTTGCTCCAGACCCTTCGTTCTCCCATCAGAAAGTGACTTTTCTGACATTTGTGCTTCACATTCTCCTGACTCACACGCAGCAGACCCTCACATTTCCCTGCCGGAGCTTTCCCTGCTCCCCACCCAGGAGCAGAGGGAGCCCAGAAATCGCTGGGTTTCTCTGGTTCCATGCTCAAGCCCCAGGTGAAACGGGCACAAGGCTTCAAGGACCTCCTCTCCTTGCCCTGTCCCATCTCTCTGCTTCCCTCCGGCTCTCTCAGCAGCAGGAGCCGCCTGGATCCTCCACCCTCCATCTATTTTGGGTGTTCTGTGACATCGAATGCTGTTGCACAACAGCTGCTCTGCTGCCAGAGTCAACCTGGGCTATTTTTAGCTTTATTACAGTGAAAGGAAGCTTCAAGGAGGCAACTGTGTTCATTACAGTCTCAAGAGCAATTCCCAACCATCAGCCACTGTCTACATCAATTCTTTTATTAATTTGAGTGCAGCACTCGGGCCAGGAACATGTGCCTGCACTCTCAGCTGCACGCTGGCCCCAGCCTAGAGCCATTTAATTACCTCCATTAATAAGCAATAAGGCTCTTAAGAGCAACAATTTCCTTCTGCTGATCATTTCTGGGGCTCCCAGACAGAAAATGCTCTCTTTTTAACTGCTCTGGGAGGACAAGAGCTGTGGATCATGGTGGAAATTTCAGGCGACTTTAATGGGCAGGACGTTTTTAATGCAGATGCTGCTGCACTTCGTGGGTTTAATTGCACAAGAAATGTGCATAAGCAAACTCACAGCCTGTGAGAGAGGAAAACTTTCAATTAAGGATGACTGGCACCACCAGAGCATGTGAAAAAAGGACAAAATTTCAAATATTGACAGGGAGAAAGAGGTTTGGAGATGGAGTTTGGGACAGTGACAGCAAAATCTCCCCAAAGCACAGCTCGGTCTTGGCATCAATTCCTTCCTGGCTGGATTTAAGGACAGGTAGCTCTGAAAATTCCATTAAAAAATAGCTTTACAGGGCTGCCATAAAATGATTTTTAACTCTCAAGTTTGGAGCTTTGGGGTTCTGTGGTTTCATTTTTGTTTGCTCATTCCTTAGGGAAAATCACAGTTTGATACTCTGAGTGATGAGTGAAGCCTCCCGGGCACAAAAAACTTCCTAAAGGCAGATGATCCAGGTTCTCCCAGATCCCAGAGTCACCCTTCCCAAGCAAATCAATCCCCAGCAATAAATTCAGGAGGGAAGGCTTGGGTTGGAGGCTGCAGGATTTCACCTCCCAGGTCAGCTTTAGGCACAAATTAAAAAATAAATGGTAAAAAAAAAAAGAAAGACTTCTAATTGGATATTTTACCCCAAACCAGAAGAGCCAGGATAAAAAATGCTGCTGAAAATAGTTTTTAAGAGAAATTTGGCAAAGGAAAAATCCCAAACCTGGACAAACCTTCAGAGGATTCTTTCAGGAAGAAGTTTTCCAAGACTATTTAAAATGATACAATATCTACTGGCTTTTCAATGATAATGGTCCCAGGAATGGCTGATCTTAAGCACTGACTGGAAAATGCTTTTGATGTAACAAGACAAGAAAGGTTTCAAGATGTTACTGCAAAATTCATGAGTGCTTTTGAGGCACAGGCAAAAATAAGAGTCAATTTAAAAATACCCTGGTTTTCTTAGCAAGAAAACAGTTCCTGGCGTGGAACTGCAGTGAAAACACTCCCTCCAGGAGGAACACAGAAACCCAGAAAAATCAGAACTCAAAATGCTCGTTTTGGGATTTATCTGTGCTCTGGAGCTAAGAGATCACAAAACATGGGCTCGATGAGGTTTCTAGGCCACGATCCCAGCCGTACAAAGGCTGCTTTAAAAAGGAGTTTTAAAAAGCTGCAGGGGAACCCCCAGCTCCTGCTGAGCACTGCACACAACTCCAGCAAAAAAAATTTAGGGAACTGGAGCTACTGAAGCACCCGGGGGACTGAATTTCCTTGGCAAAGCCCTGAAATCCCAAAGCTGAGCATACAAACTGTCAAAGGAAGGAGGCTCCGCTCTGCTTCCAAAAATAAGAGTTTAAGAGAGAAAATAATCACAGGGCTTGGGATTTTCCTACCTCTCACAAGAAAGGCCATGGGAAAAGGCACGTGGCACTGAAAGGAGTGAAAAATTCACTCTCAGCTGCCAGGAGTTCATCAGGAGCCACTGGAGCTGCTGCATTTGCTGCCCTGTGTTCTCACTTTGGTTTTCCCAGCAATGCCAGCTGGGTGTCAGAGCCAGCGGGCCATGGAAAACAGCAAAGAGTGAGAGGAAAGCAGAATGCATTCCCCCAGCAGAGCTGCTGAAAAAAGGGAGAGCAGGGACCAGGTGAGGAGGGAGAAGATTCAACCCCTGATGTCCCTGAGCAGCCCCGTCCATGCTCCTCGTGTCCCACCCCAAGAGCTGCTGTGCCTGCAGGACCCACAATATTCCTGAGCCAGGAAAGGAGCCAAAGGCTCAGGCTGGGACCAAGGACATGCAGGAATTCGGGGTCAGAGCAAGGGGCTGCAGAAAAGGTTTCAGACAGCACAACCCCCAGCAATGAATGAATCCCCCAGACCTACAGACACCCCCTCACCTCATTCCCCTTCTCTCCAATTCCTTAACCCTCAGCTCTGCCCCTTTCATCCTCCTGCCCAGAGCATGTGAGAAGAGCAAAAAACCCCCAAAAAAGGAGCAGCGTTTGCTCCTTCCAGGGGAACGTTCCGGAGGCAGCTGGTTTGGGATCAGCGCTGCAATCAGGATGTGAACGGTGCAGCACAGGGGAGAGTGCCAGCCCTGCCTGCCTCCCAAAACCCCACCCCAGATTCTCTCAGAGCCCCCAGGCTCCTTCCACACCTCGGGACGCACCGAATCCTCGGCTTGGGAGCCGCTGGAAGCTGCAGCTGCTGCAGCTGCAGTGGGTTCCTGCCCTGCCGGGAGCACCGCTGGATGCTCGGAGCTGCACATCTGTGCGGGGAGCAGGGTGGAGGGGAGCCCAGCGCTGCCCGGGCAGGGATTGCCATCTGCTGGCACCGAGGGGAAACCCGGAGCCCTGCCCAACCCCTGGAGCGAGGGGAACCCATGGAATTATCGGGAGCTTTCAGCTGGAAGTGCCTGTTGAGGATCCCAGAGGATCATCACAGCCATATCCTCACGAAGCCGAGGGAGAAATTCTTTCCTGAGCGCTGAAAGTTTTTTTGGGGGGGAGCTGCTCCCAGCTGCTGTTTTACCACCAGAACCCCTCATTCCCCAGTGCCCTGAGCCTCCCTGGGCTCCCCTCCCAGCAAAGCGTGCCCGGAGCTGTCCCCGGCCCCGGGATGTCACCCTGGCAGCCCCGGGATGCCACCCTGGCGAGGAGTTGCCATGGAGACCCTCCGGCGATGCCACAGGTCATTAATTGAAGGCATTATGGACAATTAGCGTTCATTAAACGGGCTTTGTTGAGGTCGGCACCAAGCAGATCCATAAAATGATGGGATGTGCTCTTCGTGCTGCAGGTGAGGCTCAGGGCAGGGAGTGGTCCTCGGGGAAAATAAACTGTATTATCACCCAGACACAGGCTCGTTCTGCGGCTGAAGGGTTTATCTCCTGTTCATCTGGAATAAAGCCCACGGGCTGTTAATCCATCCCAGCCAGAGCAGGGGCTGGGAGGCTGGGCAGGCAGGCAGGGAGGGAGCTGCAGATAAAACGCTCTGGTTCGTGGCCCTGAGCGAAGATCGCCACGCTCAGGATTGATAAAGCGCTCCCAAAGAGCAGGAAATCCATCTGGCCTCTTATCAGCCATCAGCACCATCAGAGGCCAGGCTCTGGAGGTGCTCTCCAGCTCGGGAAGTCCTTAAGACACCCAGTCTGAAGGCAGCACTGCATAAATTCTGCTTTTGCATCTCTAAATATTCATCATCCCGCGCCAAAAGCCGGCTGAAGGATTTTTATCTCAAAATTCTAAGCTCTGCCTATCCCTGCCTTGATTTAAGCTGGGTTTAGCAGCAGCATTTCCTTGCAGGAGTTGTGGTGATGGGCTTGGTGCCACGGTCACTTTTGGGGGTCACTCTTTGGTGGCTCCTTGGCCTTCACAAACCTCACCGGTGCATAAGCAAACTCACAGCCTGTGAGAGAGGAAAACTTTCAATTAAGGATGACTGACCCCACCAGAGCAGAGAAAAAAGGAAAAAAATTCCAATATTGACAGAGAGAAAGAGGTTTGGAGATGGAGTTTGGGACAGTGACAGCAAAATCTCCCCAAAGCACAGCTCGGTCTTGGCATCAGCTCCTTCCTGGCTGGATTTAAGGACAAGGTAGCTCTGAAAATTCCATCAAAAATAGCTAAAAATAGCCCAGGTGAGGGGCTATTATCCCGTTGGGGATATTTCCCCACCCCTGTGATGCCACCAAAGCAGGAATCCAAGGGTCCAGCCCCACCCTGAGATGGTCTAAACTGGAATTTAATTAGGTCACTCCCCGGATACATTAAGCACAGATGTCCAGATTCAGGATTACAGATTTATTGGGCATTGATTAAATGGGGGGGAAAAAAAAAATCAAATAAGAGTCACAGCTGAGTGCTGCAGCCATGTGCCAGCTCTCCCTGAAGGCAGCTGGAGCAGGCTATAATTAATATTACACAGTCCTGACAGGCAAGATAAAAGTTCTGGCCAGGCCAGGGTGTAATTTAGGATCTATTTATTCTCCAGCAGAATTTATTAACTCGAGCAAACCCAGCACAGGCAGATTTGTGGCTGATTTCCCTGCAAAGGGTGGCAGCAGCTCTCTGCACGTGCTGTTCTCCTCCCTTGAACATGGCAAAAAGCTGAAAATCCAGGGAGAACTTCCCGTGGATGGATCCCATCCCTCCCTGGGACGCCCTTCCTGCTGCAGAAAGTCCTGAAATAAATGTTTTACAAATCCCTGGCAGCAGTGCCTGCTCCCAGTTCTGCCAAGGGGTGGGGAATTCTGGCTCCAGTTAAATCCGTGGCATAAAAAAAAATCCCCCTGAGCCCAAGGAGCCAGAATTCCAGGATGCTGCCCTGCCCAGAGGCAGCTCTGTGCTCCTGGAGCTGCATCCAGGATGGATATCCCTGCAGGGAGCAGCATTTAAATAATAAATTGCATGGACACCGTGCAATTTATAGCACTCCGGGAAGGTTATTCACTAAAGCACTGGATTCAACAAATGAACTTGGATCTTGTGCTGGGAGGATTTCATTGAGGGTTTGAAAAGAGGTTAAAAAATCCAAGGGTGGCCAGGGATTTGCAATATTGAAGTGCTGTGTGTGTTTAGAGTGAGAATCTGAGGGTGATTTATGCAGTGTGACACCTTGGTCTCAGCTTTCCAAATCATAGCCTCTATAAACCAAATTATAATCATTATACCCTCAGAAAAGGGCCAGAACGAGTGCCAGGGTAGGACAGACCAGGAGGAAGGCACAAGTTGCCTCTAAGTTCAGAGAAAAAGTCACCAAATATTCGACACAGAGGCTGCACTTACCCAAAACTTACCAGAAATGAGTTTGCATCTCACAGCAGCTCAGTAATGATCACTGAAATGGAAATATCCAGAGATAAAGTCTACATAAGTATCTCTACTAAAAAGAACTTGTTTACCTGGAAATTCCTGGGTCAAAGCAATCAGGAAGGAAAACCCAGGGCAAGGCAAACTCTGCTTCCCTCTAGGACAGGACAGAAATTCAGAAATGCCTTCCAGGGAAGAGGGTGCAGTACCTGAACCAGGCTGCAGAGCTGAACTACAGCCTGTCAGGTTGCATTAATGAAATTCTGGGTACATAACCAGCTCTGCTCCTCCTTCAGCTCTGCTGAATGGAGCTCTGGTGCCCATCCATGCTCTCCAAACAGCTTCAGTCATCCAGGCCATCTCTGAATGCTGCTGGGCCAGCAGAGGGGCAGGAGGATGAGCCCAGCCAGCCCCAGAGCTGCTGAGCTGGAGCAAAGGGAGCCACAGCAGAGGCCCCAGGGCAAAGCTTGGAGCTCTTTCCTTCTTTCCCCTCCATCCTGACAGAGTTTCAGCTCCATCTGGACGGTTCCTAATCCCCGCTGCTGGAAGTCCCAGCTCAGGGAAGGGCTGGGCTCTGAAAGAGCAGCGGTGCCCTGGAGGTGCTGGAGGTATTTGGATAACATTTCACCGAGCTCAGCTGCAGCCCTGCCCCAGAAATGTCCCTGCCCCGGGCTCTCCAGGCCCCAGCTGCACCCACAGAGTGGGCATTTGTTATGAGACAGGCTCTGTGTCCAAAATATCCACGGCTGGGCCAGGGGTCTGCTCAAAATCAGGGAGGAGAGCAGGTGTGGGGTTTTAGCTGAATTCTTGGAGCAGTCCCTGCTCTTCTCCTGGGGAGTTCTGCTCCCCACACCTTTGTCCGTCTCTTGAGGGGTTCCTGCTCCCCACATCTCTGTCCTTCTGCATTTCCTGCTCCCCACAACCCTGCCCTTGTCCTGAGGAGCACCTGCTCCCCACATCTCTGTCCTTTTCCTGAGAGGTTCCTGCTCCCCACACCTCTGCCTTTCTCCTGGGGAGCTCCTGCTCCCCACAGCCCTGTCCTTCTCCTGAGGGGTTCCTCCTCCCCACAACTTTGTCATTCTGGAGTTCCTGCTTGCCACAGCCCTGTCTTTATCCTTCTGGAGTTCCTGCTCCCCACACCTCTGTCTTTATCCTTCTGGAGTTCCTGCTCCCCACACCTCTGTCCTTCTCCTGAGAGGTTCCTGCTCCCTCTGTCCCATTCAGCTGCACCAGCACCTGGATAATCCTCCTGTCACCCCTCCCTTCACTGACCTGGCTGCTCCTTGTCCCCCCAAGGGACACCCAGAGTCCCTGGCAGAGGGTGCAGGGAGGGCTGGAACTGCTGCTGCCCCTTCCCTTTGGGACTCTGGTTTCTCCATGGCTTCCCTTCCCTGTTCTCTCCGTGCATGTCAGTGTGAGCAGTTCCACCCATGTCAGGAAATGTTTTATTTGCAGTGCCAGCCTGCCTTCGGTCCTGGGGACCGAGGTCCTTGTCACTTTGAAGATCCCAGCTATTTGACTGCTTTGAATTCATTTGTTTAATGAACCTCAGGGGGCCACTGCACTAAAGCATTCCCAAACAAGTTCAGAGCTTTGCAGTTCCTCCACTAATTAGGGACTCCTTTGGGGCTAAACACAAGAGGTTCTGCTGCTGTGTTTGAAGCCGGCAGAAAGCCAAGGCAGGGCTGAATCTCCAGCTCAAGTGAAGCATTTTTAATGTTTTTCTTCCTCTATTTTTTTTTTCCTCTCCCCAGCGAGTGCAGAGTTGCCAGGCACGAACACAAATGATCAGGTCAAGGTGATCAGAGACAGGGAGGAAGGGTTTTAGCAAAGCCTGGATAAACCAGCCCAGTTCTGCAGTGTTTTCCTGCACTCGTGTCTCTTCCACAAGCCCTTTCTTCAGTGCCTGGTCACCCACTTACTGCTAAAGGCTCCTGGAGCTAAAACTGAGAGCTCAGCTCGCTCTTGAGGAGCTGTCCAGGAACAGCCAAGCTCAGTTCTTGTAAGGTCAGAGCAGGGCTCAGCTGGTCAATCCCACACAGACAGCACAGGCCACACTTTACATCCCTTATAGGGGCTTAGGGTGGGAAATCAGGGGGAAATTCTCCTTTTAAAGTGCCTCGAGGATGTGGGAATTTCACACCTGAGACATGCAAGGCAAAATCCACTTATAGCAACTTTTCTCAATTTTCCCTTTCCCTCTTTATAATGCAAGAGTTCTCTCTTTCCCTTCCTTTTTTTCCTGCCTAGTCCTTGTCCTCCAAAAAAGTGAAATGTCCTGATTTAAAAATAAATAAATTAATTAAAAATTTCATACAAATTAGGAAGAATCAGGAAAGAAAATTGATACCTCTTGCAATTCATTACAGCAACTTCATCACTCTTCAGAACTCCCCCAAAGTAAGGAAGGGGCTGCTCAGGATCCACCCCACGGTGTTCAGGGCACCGAGAGTCCTGCAGAATTAATTGCCAGGCACATTAATTACTGATTAAATAGGAAATCCCCAAATACCATTAGGAAGGGATGATTAAACCCACACCAGTGATTGGATCCATCGTCCTTCCAGCCCCACTGTAAGTCACCTTCCTGGTGTTCAGGTTCAGAAGGACAAATGTACCACAGGAGGTAAATAAATGGTCTCAACAGGGAGCTGGGAACACCTCCCTGGTCCAGGACCACACATCTTGGCTCTGCAGCCAAAAAAATGCTCATTTTGCCCTTTGGAGTCGGCAGCTGCGGCAGCAGCATCAGGCACTGCTCCAGCTCTTGGCTCGGCCCATCTGCCAGGAAAAGGAATGAGGCAGGAAAATCTCCCAGGCTCTGGAATTTTCTGTGTCCAGGAGGGCAAATCTGGAGCTGGGGAGAGGCTCAGGGTCAGGGAGGACAAACCCAGGGCTTTGCTCACACAGCTCTTCCTAAAGGCAGAGCAAGGGGACACGAGTGGGACCAGGAGATGGTCCTGGAATTGTTAAACTGGTTCTCCTTCCATGCAGCCAGGCTGGAGAACAAGCCCAGCCAGCTGCACAGGTGCTTTCAACCTGGCAGCTCTCACAAGAGAGCTCCTCAGAGCCCCCAGGTGCCGGGGCCAGGCTCAGAGCAGCCCCCCAGGTGAGCTCAGCCCCCCAGGTAAGCTCAGTCCCCCAGGTGAGCTCAGCCCCCTAGGTGAGCTTAGTCTCCCACACCCTCCTCCTCTGCTGCCTCGCCCGAAGTTCGAGCATCAGCAGGGGCATTCCTGCTCTTGTGGAGGCAGGAAGGGAGCTCAGTGACAGGCAGGGACACTCCTGTCCCCAACCCTGGAGCCAGGCAGAGCTGGCGATGGAGGGGCAGGGGAGCCAGGCAGGCAAATTCCAGCCCAACCGCTGGCCTTCCAGAGGGCTGGGCTCCCAATTCCTGCCTGCTCTCACCGATCGGGGTGTGATGTAAATGTGGAAATGTAAATCAGGCACAGGAAGCGCCTTTGCAGGTGTGCTGAGCCCTGTCCCGGGGCAGCACCCGCGACACCAGAGCCTGGCACGGTGGGAAGCTGCTGCCATCTCCTGGGCAGCCCGGCTCCCCTGGGCACCCTTTCCCCTTTCCAGCCGCTCTTCCCAAGCTCCCTCCTGTCCCAAATGCCACCCGCGGTGCCACCTGCCTGGCAAACCCCCGGGAATCACACACAGAGTGTCGCTGGAGGTGGCACCGGGACACCTGGGCAGGCTCCTGTCCCCTCCCCAGGGCTAGGGACACCGGGGGTCCATCCCAGGTGCAGCAGAGGCAGCAGGACAGCCAGCCTGGGGTGTGTTCCAGAAAGGTTCTGTGGACACAGAGCTCTGCTCCTGCAGGGACAACTCGGCTGTGTTTGGGGACAGGGGATGTGGAGGAGCCCCGAGCACCCACAGCAGAGAACAAGCTCCTGGCTTCTCCTCCTCCTCCTCCTCCTCCTCCTGTGGCCAGGGACCTTCTGCAGGAGTACAAAGAAGCAGGAGTGTTGGAATTGTGGATTTTTTCCTTTTTATATTTGCATATATATATATACACAAAGCATGGGAGGGGACTGCTGGAGGGGCTCTCTCCAAGCTTTTATTCCATTTTAATTATCAGCCTCATTTTACAGAGCTAAGCAAAGGAGAAGGAAACAGCTTTGGCCACTGTCACAACAGACAGAGTTCTTTCTGTTACATGGTCTTTTAAAAACATTTTAGCCAATAGGATAATATTAGAAGTTAACAAGTGTTTGCTAAAGCCAATTAATGAACTGAGATGTACATCTGGCATCTAAAAATGCTAAATTGTGATAGTCTAAAACAATGGCTAAATGCATAAAGCCTTATTATAAAGCTTACATATTTCTACTCTCTTGCTTAACGTATTTTCTAACGCCCATCTTGATACAGAACATAGCATTATTATTTCCTGACCTTGCTGCTTTAAATTCCTTGCATTTCTCCACCCTGAGATTCACTTTCACACAGTTTTCTGAGAGTTTTATGGATTTGCTATTTCCCACACAGGAGAATTCCCTCGTTAAGCTGCTCGCTTTGCAGAAGAACCTTTTGGCAAAATGTTTGTCCTTCCTGATTTCCCCTGCCCTCCCCTCCCTGTGGTTTATGAGGGGGCTTTCAGGACCTCATCCCTGCACAGAACAATCCACCTTTCCTGCATCTCATGATCCAGCAGGTGCAGAAGCTGAATTTGAGCATTTTTCCCTGCCTGGGGTATTTCACATTTTCTGGAAGTGTTTGCCCTTCAAGAAAAGCCTGAAGCAGAGCTGGGAGCAAAACTGGAGGTTCCTCCACATTTCCTGGGAGGGTTTTATCCAGGCTGGGATAAACCCTGAAGGTTCCTCCTGCTGCCTGAGGGGAATGCCATGCAGAGCTGGCAGGGGACCAGGCTGGGGAGTTTCCTTGCAGCAAACCCAGCACACGTGGGGGGACTGGCAGCCTCCCTGCCGCCTCTCCATGCAAAATTCATCCCACATTTGCAACTCCAGTGAGCCACAAGGTCCTGCCTGCCCTGCTGCCCTCTCTGATTTCCCCTCCTGGCTGGAGGCAGGGATGGGGTGACATTCTGGAGTAGAGGACACTGCAGGGACAGGCTGCCAAGCCTTGGGCAGAGCCCATCCCATTACTGGGAACTTGCCCCACACCTCCAGCAGGACAAGGAATCTCTTCAAGCCAGCTCAGCAGTTCAAGCAGTAAAAAAAAAAAAAAAAAAAGAAACAAAAACCCCTTCATCCTCACATTTACAAAATACAATATTTGCAAAACAGGCCAGTAAATCTCAACTGCTCTTCACCCAAAGCAAATAACCCCATAAAGCCCTGCCGAGGAGCTCAGAGCAAACACAGCTCTCCTTGCCTGGAGCTGGGCAGAGTCCACCCTGTGCCAGGTAAGGCCAGCAGCCCAGGGAGGGGAGAAGAGAGGAGAGGATGCCCCGATATGCAGGTGGTTGCAGCCCAGCCCAGCCCAGCCAGAGCGGTTCCAGCAGCAGGAAATGGAATAGAGGGAACTCGCTGTCCTTGCTCTGCCCAGCACCCTGCCCTGCCCTCACCTCTGCCTGATCCAGGGAGAGCCAGAGCAGCTTTCCTCATGCTTTACACTTCCATGCTCCTGAGCAGGTGCTTGTGCAGTGGTTTATTCTGTTTTATTCTCTGTGGCTGCTGCATTTTGCCAAAAAAAGCCATTTCCCCCCCCGCCCTTCCCTTGCCAGCCCCTCCTGGTGAGGCACAGGTGGGAGGAGGTTTGGGTTTCCTGCCTTCTGCTCTTCCCCCGATGTGCTGGAGGGTTTCAGCTCCACTCCTGAAGCACAGCCCCGAGTTCCAAGGACTGCTGTTCACCTGGGGACTCCAGGAATATTCATTTAACTCATTCCTCTCCCAGATCCACCAGGATCCAGGGACAGGGGGGGAAGCAGAGCACTCGTGCCAGCAAGGAGGAAGCCAGACGAGCTGATAACTCCTGTCTGCTTGCCAAGAGGGAGTAAAATCCCATCTGGTGTAACGCTGGCCGTGTGGCTGGCAGCCAGGGAAACACCCCTGCATCATTTCCAAGCAGTCCCTGAGGATCAGAGCTGGGGCAGCTGCTCTTCCCCGGAGACTCTGCTGGCTCTGGCACCTAAAGCCAGACTATGGAGCCTGGCTGGGGCCAGAGCCTGCATTCCCCACCCTAAGGATGCTCCTGCCCCAGCCAGAGGAGCCAGGGCTGTGCTGTGCTCCTGCTGCTCCCTGGATGCTGCTCTGAGCAGTCTCAGCCCTGTCAGCTCCTCTCCAAATATTCTGGGTACTTCAGAAGCTCAGGTCCCTCTGTAACACACAAATCTCCCACAGAAATTTTTGTTTCCTGCCCTTTCTCCACCTGACTTCACACCCACATGATTAGCTTCGTTTCATGGGCTTATCCCTGGCTGAATTAACGATTGTGCAGTCACCTTCAGGGGTAAAAATATTAATTTCACCGTTTCCCAGAGCTCTCTGGCTGCATCCTCTCCCCAAGGCAGGGCTCAGCTCCCACTCCCCCACAGAAGATCAACCTCTGCAACAAGCAACAACACTGAAAAGCCCCGGAGTGCAGATCATGTAATAAAAATTGTCACTTCCACCACCCTTTACAAGGCTCTCCTCAGCCCTGGGGAGGTTTTTGTAGCAATCCCATCCTGCCTTTTCTCTCCCAGGTGGAATTCTCTGGGAGAGGACAGAACACAGGTGGTTCCAGCCCTGTCCCAGTGACACCCCACTGAGTCACCCACACCACCCAGAGGATGGCACAGAGCTTGTGCAAGGAGAATTTACATGAAACTGCCCAGGGCAAACAGCACGGGAGGGAAGCTGGGCTTGCAAAACGCTCTGCTTCCATTCCCATTTCCTCTCCCCATTCCCTGTGCTCTCAGATTGCTGCCATGCTTCCCGTGTCCCTCCTGGTGCTCCCAGGAGAGGTTTTTTGGCAGCTGAGAAGAGCAGCTCCCACTCCCAAGAGGTCTCCCTCAGCCTCTGCTGACCCTGGGCAGCAGCAGAGAAACCCCAGGCACTGCCCAGGGGAACTCCCAGAAGGGCAGAAAACAAAAACCACATGGAAATGAGGCTCTGCAGCAGAATTTGAATTCAGAAATCCCAATTTTTTTTTGCCCACACTCCCTGCACTGGGGCCAAACTTACCTCCAACCAATGCAGCATCACTGAGCATTCTTCCAACACATCCTCCTTTTCCCTGGCACCTTTCCTGCTGCTCTCCTCTTTGCCCTGAACCCCCGCTATGCTATTCCTCCTTTTTCCCCCACTTCTGTTCAACTTCTGTTGGGAGTATTTCACACAGCATCCTCCCAGAGCTGCAGCCCATGGGGTGAGGAGCTCTGGGGCTGGAAGATGAGCACAGGGAAGGAAACCCAAACTCCCACTCAGGCAGCAGGAGTGACTCAGCAGGGCCAGGGAGGAGGAGGAGGAGGAGGATGGAGTGGGTCTGGCAGAACCACAGCATGAGGGCATCAGAAACGCCAGTGAGATTTATCCCCTTCTCCAGGGGAGGAGCAGAGTGGATCTTAGGATAAAAAAATCAGAAAAAAAAGAGCAATCAGCCATTGGAATAAGTCATCCAGGGAGGTGGTGGAGTGAGTGGATGTGGTTTAGTGATGACCCTGGGGTTCTGTGATCTGTGAGTGTAAGGCACTCAGGGGGAAAGAGGGGCCATTCCCTTCTTTTTTTGGGGGGATCCAGCTCATTTGGAGCACCTGTGCTGCTCACTGGTTGCTGGAAGGAGCCACCCTCAGTGGAACCATCCCCAGGAGCAGGTTCTGGAGCCATCCCCATCCAGGGACACTGAATCAGGATCATCACCTCTAATTACTGGGTGTCTCACATCCCAGGTTTCGCTTTGGCTCCAACTCTTTCCCCTTTCCCAAGGAGGTGGAAGGTGAGAGGGAGGAATCCCACCTGTTTCAGGGACAGGGAAGTGCTGCCCTTGTCCCCAGCACTGATCCCACAGCGCTGCCCCAGGCAGCACTTGCAAAATCAGCCTCCAAATCAGCCTCAAAACCAACTTCAAAATCAGCCTCGAAACCAGCCTTGAAATACTTCAAAATCAGCCTTGAAATACTTCAAAATCAGCTTCAAAAGCAGCTTCAAAATCAACCTTGAAATACTTCAAAATCAGCCTTGAAATCAGCCTTGAAATACCTCAAAATCAGCCTTGAAATACTTCAAATCAGCCTTGAAATCAGCCCCAAAATCAGCTTCAAAATCAACCTTGAAATACTTCAAAATTAGCCTCAAAATCAGCTTCAAAATCAGCCTTGAAATCAGCCAAGGGCCTTGGGGGAGAATGGGGACAAATCCAGGAAGGAGAGGAAAAAGAAACTCAGTTTTCCTCATGTGCTGCTATTTGAGGCATTCAACCAAAATTACTCGAGAGGAATCACATTATGGATGTGTCCCCAGTAAGAAAATGTCCTTTTTATCAGTGAGGGGCTGTGAAAGGGGGTTAGGACAGACCAGCCCCACACAGGACCTCGTGATCCAGCTCTTTCCAAGCAGGTGCAGAAGCTGAATTTGAGCATTTTTACAAGGATGTTCCCTGCCTGGGGTTTTTCACATTTTCTGGAAGTGTTTGGCCTTCAAGGAGAGCCTGGAGCAGAGCTGGGAGCAAGACTGGAGGCTCCTCCACAGTTCCAGGGCTTCTGCAAGAGGTCACAGGACTGGTCACCATCCCGAGGGAATGCACAGAACCTGATGTCCAGCCCGTGGAGGCCTCAGGGATGTCCCCACTGCCCATTTTAACCCCTTCAAAGGGGGTCACCCCTTGTTTTTCACCAGTTCTCTCCAAGGCTGGGTAGGTAGGAGGAAGTGTCTCTATCAGTGAAACCTCGGGGAGGGGGGTGTGGACTGTATGAGCTGGACGGGGAGGAGGAAATATTTGCATTTACCTCATCAAGCCCTGGGTATAAAAGGGGCTGGGAAGGCATTGAGGCTTTCTCAGTTCTCAGGTGGGTGAGGAGCAGGCACCAAAGGGGGCCATGGCAGCTTTGCTCCTCCTGGCACCACTGCTGCTGCTGGGGACAGCATCTGGCCAAGCACAGACCGAGGTGGAATGGTGCCTTTGGCTCAGGAATGCGACTGAAGGGAATTTCTCTGTGGAAACAACACCTGAGACTTACCAGGCCAACACAACCTTCCTGGGTAAGGCAGCCCTGCCTGGGTCTCAGGGATTCCCCCTGCACAGAAATCTCTGTCCCTGGCTCAGCTGCTCTCCTGACTCCTGTGCTGCTCTCTGATGTGCCTAAACTGGTGTGACATTCTTTCTCTACTTTTATTATTTTTGATTTCAGGCAGGAGATGGGTAAATGGTGCTGTTGTTACCTCTCTGTTCCTATTTCCCATTCCTCTCTGCAGCTCAATCCCAAATTCTCTTTTCCTCCTCTGGATGGTTTTTTCCCTGCCTTTATCTCTTTGCCTGAACTTGCACAGAAGGAGCCGAATGCTCTTGAAAAGACAGAATTTGGGGAAGTTGTTTTGTGGTCTGGTTCCCTTCCCTCTTCTCGGGCACTCTGCCCTCCCCAGTGGCCACACAGACAAAGAGGAAGAAGGCACTTTGATGCTGACAAACGTTCAGCTCCCATCCTAGGAAACGGATTTCACGACAGCCTGCCCCTGCCTGCTCCCTGCCGACAATTCTCCCTCTGCCCTGAGGCCCAGCAAAACCAAAATGCTGAGAAAACACAGGAGGAGAGATATCCTGATCCCTTCCTGCAGGTGTGAGCAGCCCTCAGATACCCTCAGATCTCACCCAAGCAGCCCCCACAGCAGTTGGTTGGGTTTGGGGTTTTTTTGGGTTTTTTATCCATTTGCTCGCTGCTGTTATTTCAATTTTTTTTGAGCACGCAGTTGAGGTTTGGTGGAAGTTCCTGGCTTAAATCAGCTCCTGGAGGTTCTGGCAGCCTTGGCAGCTCTGTTTTGAAGCAGGGTTGGCCTGAGGGGTGCAGAAGGCTGAGAGGGACGTGACAGGACACTCACAGGGACCTGGACAGCCACTGGTGCTGGCCACCAGCCCCTCTCTGCCCCACCATGGTCCAGCTTCTGCTTGGGAGAAAAGCCCTGAGACCCCAGCCCAGGGTGAGGCACACCCAGCCAGGGGCTGAGGGCTGTCCCAAGCTCCCTTTTCCATTTGCAGGGGCTGCAGAGGGCTCTGGTTTGGCTCTCAGGGGTGGCACCCATGGCAGCAGGGGCTGAGCCCCGAGTCTGACCAGCCCAGGGGCAAATAAAGGGGTTTTTCCTCCTGTGCTCAGTGTCTGAGCAGTTTAGGGGCAGATAAAGAGGTTTTTCCTCCTGTGCTCAGTGTCTGAGCAGTTTAGGGGCAGATAAAGGGGTTTTTTCCCCCTGTGCTGGGGCAGGGCAGCTCAGGGGCACATAAAGAGGTTTTTCCTCCTGTGCTCAGTGTCTGAGCAATTTAGGGGCAAATAAAGAGGTTTTTCCTCCTGTGTTCAGTCTGAGCAGTTTAAGGGTACATAAAGAAGTTTTTCCTCCTGTTCTTGGGGCAGATAAAGGGGTTTTTCCTCCTATGCTCAGTATCTGAGCAGCTCAGGGGCACATGAAGGGGTTTTTCCTCCTGTGTTCAGTGTCTGAGCAGTTTAAGGGCACATAAAGAAGTTTTTCCTCCTGTGCTCAGTGTCTGAGCAATTTAGGGGCAGATAAAGGGGTTCTTCCTTCTGTTCTTGGGGCAGATAAAGGGGTTTCCTCCTGAGCTTGGGGCAGGGCTGTGGTGAAACCCACCCTGTGCAGGCTGCTGTCCCCACAAGCGGCACACAGGGTGACCCTGTGCCAGCAAACTCCGCAAACCCTGAGGGCTCGGCGTCCCTGCCAGGGCAGAAATCTCACTTTGCCCACCTTGCTCTGTCCCCAGTGGCAATAAAGGATGACAGAAACCACAGCAACAGCTCCTGGTACCTGCTGCAGGCCCTGTCCCCCCAGAACACCTCGGTGGGGCAGTGGCAGGAGGCACCCACGAGCAATTGCAGCTCTGTGGACACTGCGATATTAAACAGCACCCAGAACTCAACCAGATGGATATCCCCAGCCAGCAGCCTGCCCTCTGTGCAATTCAGGTGAGGATTTACTCCTTCCCAGCCTCCAGAACCCACAGCCAACCCCTCCTCCAGAGCAGGGGCTGAGAAAAACCTCCGGAGCCCTCTGGATTTTCTCTCTCTCTTTACCAAGGGGAATTGTGCTGCCAAAAGCCACCCCATGGGTGATCTGGGAGTCTGGAGATGCTCCCCGTGAGTAGAAATGAAGAATTATTCCATGGGAATGGGCAAGCTGAACGCTTCCATTAGCACTGATGGGAAGTGTTTGTCCCAGGGAAGCAGAGCCCTCAGCCTTACCTGGGGGGAGGAAGGAGAGCCCAGCTCCTGGCTAATTACAGGCAGCAGAATGTTCCTGGTTAATTGGGACCTCCTGGTATGAGGCATCCTCCAGCCCAGCCCAGAAAAAGCTGAAATGTGATGGAGAAACCACTTCAGATGTTAAAAATAACCCTCCCAAAAAAGCTCAGTGAGGCTGCAGGGCAACATAAGTGAGCTCAGGATGGCTCCAAAATTCCTGAATCTTTATCTGCCCTCAACCCTTTCCACCCCCACGTGATACACTCAGCTTCTCTCCTTTGAGCTTTTTCGGAATTTGAGCTTTGTTTTTTTGTGTTTTCTTCTCCCTTCCCTTCTCCCACAGGGTCTATCTCAGCCTCCCTGATAACACCACTGAGTTCAAGACTTTGATGCTGAACAAAGGTAAATAATCTTCATTCCCAACATCTGGGGAAGGACACACCAAGCAGGGGCTTCACTCGTGCTCTGGGCTTTGGGGAGAGGGCAAAGAGAGATTCAGGGTGCCTGGAGCTGAAGGATATCCCATATCTCCAACAGTCAGGCAAAGACTGAGGGTTTCCAGGTTATAATTCCAACTTCAAACCTTTTCAAGCTTCCTTTTTGCTTTAAGGAACATGAAACAGCTCCAAGCCAGACACCAGGCTTATTTATTTCTGCAGGGACTGGCCCAGGAATGGACTGGGAGCTGTGGCTTTGCTATCAGGGAGTGTTTCTGGTGCTCCACAGAACTCCAGTCTGGAGGGTGGTGCTGCTGCTCTGATGTCCTCAGCCATCCCCTTCCTTCACAGAGGGTTTGACCCCTCATTTCTGTGAAATCAGAGTTAAACACAGCCTCCTGCAGAAAGCCTCAGCCGGTGTCATGGTTTGAACACAGGTGTGTGCTGAGGAAGGCAGGAGCCTCCCTTGGAATGGAGAATTTAAACCCCCTCCATCCAAATTATAATAACTTTGGAATTAAGGAGCTCTCGGGAAAAGATATGGGAATAGGAATAAGAGTTCTTTATCAGGGGAACTAAAATAAACAATAAAACCAAAACACATGCAGTAAGACAAAAGGGAAAAAGAAAACAAACAACCAAACCAACAACCCCAGTGTCAGAGTCAGGCTGGCAGCTGTCCCCTGTGTGTCAGGGGTTGGTGGCAGTGCCATCCCATGGTGGCTGCAGTCCCAGATGTGGCTCTGGGGCAGGGATGCTCCTGGAGAAAAGTGGAGTTTGTCACTGAAGGTGCAGTGGGGAGAGCTGGGGCTGGTGTTCCTCTGGGAATGCAGTGGAAAGGCAGCTTGGGGTTCCAACTCCCAGATTTTTATCCAGGTAGGAATCCTTGGCTCCTCCCCCTGTCTGGAGCATTTCCCAGTGTGCTGATGGAATTCTCTCAGTGACACTCAGTGGTCCATGAGCAGATCTCTCCCTGGAGGGAGGATGGGTTGTCAGGAGATAACAAAACTGCCCCAGCAGGTTTTTTTTTTGCAGTTGGCCATGGACAGACAATTACAGCACCCCCTGTCACCCCAGTTCCATCAGATGGTGACAGAATCCCCAGTTTTTGGTGACATTTCGCACTGCAATCCATGACAGCAAGTCCTTTGTATTTATAATGGGATTTTTTTTCTCCATTTCAGGGGCAGAATCCACCACGTTGTCCCCCCGCACCACGCCCAACTCGGTGTGCAGGGCTCAGAGCAGCTCCTTGGTCCTGGCTGCCCTGCTGCTCCTCACAGCCACCCTGCTCTCCTAGAGGCCAGCAGAGAAGGGCACCCAGCTCTGCTGCCCCTTCTCCTCCCCGGGAAGGATGGGGCTGAGCTGATTTACTCAGGAAAACTCTTCCTTTGTGTGTGTTAGGGTGATAAATACACTCCCACGGTAAATTATAAAGGTTTGTGTGATCCTCCCCCTGCTCCCCCTCGCCCACAAGCTCAGCAAAGGGAAATATTTCACAGCAGAGATCCCTCTGGCTTGGGGTTTCAGACACAAAAATGAGTGAACAGATCCCCATTTAACACGGCACTCTCGTGAATCCAGGATTTCCTCATCACCTGGCACTCTGTGAAGCACAAAACGCCTGAGGAGAGAATTCCCCCTCCTCCCAGGGCACCAGAGCTGCTGAGAAGCTCCAGGAGGAGCCTGGGTTTACCTCTTCATCCCCTCCTGGCACAGCCCCTGCAACTCAGGGAGCAGAGCTGAGCCTGGCAGGGGAAATCCTGCTCCAAAAAAACCCTGAGCCCCTCCAGTGCAAACCCAGGGAAAAGCAGAGTGCTGCCCAACCCTGCAGGACAGGCTGGAGAGCCTCCACACCAAGCCCCAGGAATTGATGCTCCATGCTGTTATTTGGTCCAAAATCCCCTAAATTCTGTTCTTGCAATAGATGACAAAGTTTATTTTTGTTTTCCCCCTATTTTTAATTTTTTCTGATTTTTCTGGAAAGGCAAGGTGGGCATTTTTTGTTTCTTTTTTTTTTTTTTTTTTTTTTTTTTTTTTTTAATCAGCAGCTGATTTTGCTGTAGGGCAAGATTATTGTGCAGGCCAAGGGATGTCCTGATTTTATTGTTGTTGTTTGTATTTTTATATGGGCAAAAAAAATGTATTGTTAAGTTTTCCAGTTCGTGGGAAGAATTTTTTGCTTTTCTTATATGGATCTAAATAAAACAAGGAATTCAAATTAATTTTTGCACCTCCCATTATTTCCTGGCTTCATTGTGATGTTGCGGGGGGGGGGGGGGGGTTTGAAATGATTCTGAAATATTTGGCTTTTATCTCACACATAAGGAAACAAATAAAGGTGAGGCCTGAGCTCTGCAATCCTTCAAGGGGTGACACAGAGGTTTTTTGGAGGGAAGGGTCAGGAACAGATCCCTGCCCCTTTAATCCTCTTGTGCTTCCTCTTCAGGAGGCTGAGCCCCAAACCACAACAATATTTCAGATCTGAAAAAAAACCCTGGCTTTAAACTGCCCTTCCCAGTCCAGAGCTGGCCAAATCCCCTCATTTCTGCTGAATAAATCCTAATTCCCAATGGAAGAGCCTGGGGGAATAAAAGAACTTGAAAATTTACCACAGGAGCTGAGCACCACAAGAGAAAAATGTGCCTGCCCATTTATATTTCTCAGGAATGCAGAAGAAATTGTGCCTGGCCATTTGTATCTCTCAGGAATTCAGAAGAAAATTGTCCCTGCCCATTTTTATTTCTCAGGCACTCAGACATCAGGTGTAAGAGGGAAAATGTTTTTAAATTCCCATAGAATTGTCTGAAATGTTATCAGTAAAAGTTGGTAGTTGTGATTAAACACCTGCTAAGGCTGGTTTGGCTTTCAGGCTGAGCTTTCACTCAACTCTTGCCTGTTCAAATTGTAAAAAAGCCATGGTTTGCCTCCAAAAATAAAGGTAGTTCTCCCTCTCATGCCCTCAGTGTAAATTCCACTTGTTTCATCCCAATTTCTGCTTCTTTTCCTGTTCCCTGATGGGTTGTGGAGGGATTGGGTTGTAAAGCCAGAATTCCCCAGCACAATTCCCCAGGTGAAATCTGAGCCTGCAGTGCTGCATTCATGGAATGTTCTCGCAGAATTTCAGAGAAATTATTTGTTTTAGTGCCCAGCCATTAAAATTGGCATCTGTTTAGCAGGCAGGGTAATTAGCAGAGATAGGGGCATGCTTTATCTCCTGTGCACAAGGCACAATAAAATCCTAATTAGTGCTGGAAATTACTGCTCAACTCCAATCTCTCTGTTGATCCATCTATCTCCTAAGATTACAGCCTTGGATAATAAATATGAAATTGCATTTAAGTATCCCTGTGGCACCTCCCATGTCTCAGATTATCCCGAGGTGGCTCCTGCTGCTCCATCCATGAGCCTCATCAGTAGCATTTTCATTAATTTTTGCTCTATTGAGCAGCAAAAACAAACATTTCTTTTTATACCCCTGCCTTTTTTCCCTGCTAAAAACTTAATTTACAAACATAACCAGGCAGAATTCTGCCTACAGAGGCAGAGAAGGGGCTCTAAGGAGCTCCCAGGTGAGCTCTGAGGCCAAACTCTTCAGCCCACATCTATGAAATCCTCAGTTACCCGTGAGCAGAAAGCTGCTACTGGCAGTACTGAGCTCATAAAACATTGATTAATCATGAACAGAGTGACTACAGCTGCATCAGGCCCTGTTAAAAGTCTTCCCACCCTTCCACTGACTTCCTGCAATCCCTGAAGTTTTCATTGTTCTGCCATCTCACCCCAAAAAACATCAGCAGAACACTCCCACCTTTTTGGATTAGAGACGATTTCTCGTTAAAGCATCTCCCTGGGGGTGTCACAGGAGGAATTCTGGCGGACAACACGACATTTGGGGTTAAATCTTCTCAGTTTCCATCCCCCCCAAAACCCCACTGCTGCAGAGTGAGTTGGGGGTTTGGCCCTGGCTCTCTTCTTGGCTGCTTTCCTGGTGGAAACATCGCTGGGTTTCCTCTCTCAGCAGGGACAGGGAGAGCAGAGAGAGTCAGGGGACACCTGCACACCTGGGGCAGGAACATTTGGCCCAGAGGTGCCTTGAACTGGGGCAGAGTTGTTTGATCCTTTGCCACCTTCACTGAATTTCCAGGTAAATTTACGAGCACACATTGAGTTTCCCAAACCGGTGTACAAATCATTTCGGGGAAAAGCCACAAAAGGCCCCTGAACACCCAGCCCCAGTTGTTCTCCTCGCTGTTCCATGCTCTTGTTTCCACTTGGCCTCCCCGCTGCACGGGTAATTAATTGGTGCCAATTAACGCCGGGCACGGAGCAAACACCCTAATGAGCTTTACCCAGAGGGGAATTGCTGGCTGTGTCAGAGGGTCCCTGGGCTGCCTCTGCTCTGGCTCTCTGGAAAATGAGGAAATTGCAGTGAAAAGCTGGGAAAAAAATTTTGGGAGTTCCGGGGCAGAGGTGGCTCCTTTTCTCATGGACCTTCCCAAATTTTTTGCTCCTTGTTTGCCTCATTCTGTTCCCTCTGATGGTGCTGCCACCCTTCAGACCCAAAGTGAGCAGGGGTCCTGTGGTTTCCAGGCACTGGGGTCCCCCCAAAAATCCACATTAGGGAGGGAAATTCCCATCGGGAATTGTGAGGTGCAGCTGGATCTCTGAGCTCAGAGGAACAGATCCCCGGCGGGGACTCCTCAGCCCTCAGTACGTGGATTATTTATTAACTCCTTCATTGTTTGGGCTACAATGGGCTGTAAAAAACTAACCCGAGGAGTGGCCCCTGAGCCTGAGAGGCAGAGGTGGGTGGGGTTCCTCTCTCTGCTGCTCCTTTTGGGCTCTTAACATCACCCCAGGTGTCACAGGATCAATTCCCACTGCCAGAGCTGCACCCCCATCCTCCCTTGGTCACTGGGCTTCAAGCACATTAAAAGCAATAAGATTTTTTCCTCCTCCAGTGAAGCAGAACAGAAAAAAGCTCCCTAATCCAAGAACTAATAAAAAAGGAAAGTTGCTGTTTGACACGTTTCCTGGGCAGCCCCAAACTTCGCTTTTGGTTGACAGAACCAAGTGTTCCCACAGGAATTAAACTCCATCAGCTGCTTGCACAGCCTCCCCGCTCACCCAGCCCTGCCACAAAGCCTGATTTGATTTTTTCATGTGACAGGAAGGCAGAGCTGGGTCTTTCAGTCCCACTGAACACACCTGGGCACATTTCCTGTCATTATTCCCCTGCCATTGACATTTATATGCATTAAAGCTGGAAGTCTTGTTCCTACAGCCCCTGCTGGGATCAGCTGTGACCTCTCAGTGCTGTCCTGGCCCCCACTGTCACCTGAACAGATCTCCTTCAAAGCATTTCATCACTCAGTAACTCAGAGCTTAATGTTTAATTCTGGGAGTTCACTCTCTCCCTATAAACCCCTTCCTCCCTCAGCTGGGAATTTGGAATTCCACAGAGAATCCCCTGGCAAGCTCCAGACCCCTCAGAGCAGGCTGAGGGACAGCAGCCACTGTAATCCCAATTCCAGCTCTGGAGTTTCCAGCCCCTTTCACCCAAACCACTGCCCACCCAATTTATTCCCATTTCCCCAGAGCTGCAGTCATTGAAATCCAGGAGATCAGGGTAACTGCCACAGACAAATCTCCAAGGTGCACCCAGCAATAAATACAAACACTCAGGCTGTCATGCAGCTTTGTCAGTGCTGGTGAACTGCAGAATTTCAGAGGAGCCTGGGCTGTTTTTTCTGCCTCCGTGCCAATAAAAGCAGTGGGCTGTGCTGTACAGATGTAACCTTTGTTTGCTTGGCTTTTGCCAGCTGCTGAACGAATTCCTGCTCTGATAAAGACACCACATGATGAGTTTGAGTGTCCATGACTCACTGAAGACACCGAGTGCTCTGTGAGTCAGCAGCACCAGCAAGATCTTGCATCATTTCAGCGGTGACACAGCCAAAGAGCAGCAGGAGGGCTCAGGGCAGCTGCAAAACCTCACTGGAAGGAGCCCACGCTGAACAAAAATGACTGGGTCCACACTTGGGGAGAGAAAAAAAAAGCAAGAAAAAAGGGCAAATGTGTCAGCAGAGTGTTCATTTTATCCAAGACACTGAGCACTCTCTGCTTGGATGACACTGCAAGGAACCTGCAGCCAAATATTCCCCAAAGCACCACCTTTAAGCAGGAAAAAAAATCTCACAAAGCCGGGGCTCCCAGGACAGAGGTTTTGCTCTGCCAAAGGGGAAGGTTGGAACATCCCTCAGTTTTCTCACTATTCCCTTTTTGAAGCTCTCCCAGGGAGTTTGTGCAAAGCTGAACCAGGGCAGGAGACAGAACAGAACTGTTCTCAGGTAAAGCAGTCCACACTTTGCATCCAAAGGCACCTTAAAAGCCATCCCAGGTATTTTTTGGCCACTTCACCTCAGCCTAGAGCAGAATGTGGCCAAGGTGAACAATTAGGTAAGCTTCATTAAACCTCCCCAGAGGGACGGTTTGCTCCTATTATTCAAATACCCCATTTCCTTGTAAAGCCAGGGAGTTGATGCCCTGCTTATCAGGGATTTTTTTTTTTTTTAATTATAGGTATTGGTGTTCCCAATATCACAGACAGGACCAAGCCTGGCTTTCCTGGCCTTGCTGGCTGGACCAAATAGCCCCAGCTGTGGTGTTTTACCACAGAGACACCTTTTACTATCTGGGCACTGCAGACAAGTCCAGACCTGTCGGAGCTTTCAGGCTTCTCTTCCACGGAGCAGCTTTAAGGCGCTGGTGAAGGAAGGAGTCAGATTCTGGTAGAGGGACTAATCCAAGGCTTTTATTCTGGCATACATGGATCTAGCAACTCCTCTAACAGAATCTATCAGAACTATAGCCGAAAAATGTAACAGGCTAGAGTATAGCCGCTGTAACCCTGGATGCAACTCCCGGTGTAAGTGATGGAACTAATTAAAGTGCGGAAACTCCCCCAGGCCACGTGGTCCCTCTGTTCACATCTGAGGGAAGGGAAAAAAAGTAAAGGGGGAGGAAAGCAACCAACCACGTACGGGAGAGGGAGTATACACGGACAAAGGACACCTGGATGAACCAATGCCCCATGAGGGGAGGAGGGCATATTGAAAATAATCCAAACCCTCAATGACCATATGGAATTCAAAGACTCATAGATATATAACGGGGGAACAACGGATGACGAAAAACGATTTCCATATAAACAAAGAAATGACACCACAACAAAAAAAAAACCAAACAAAAAAACCCCAAAAAACACCCAACAAAAAACCAAAAAAAACAACAAGCTGACACAGCCACGTCCCTGGTGTCAGTTTGCAGGGCGCGACAACCACTCCAAATGCAGACTACCTTCCCGGTGGAGCCAGCGGGGCTCTGGAGTTCATCCTCGACGGTGCGGAATTGGAGCCGGCAGGAGCCCATTCCCGGCTCCAGAGGGGTGGACACGAACAAAGTCCCTTTTCTCCTAGAAACAAAGCTCACCCACCC
>CM031877.1:2734763-2790986 GCA_018697195.1 Certhia americana
AATGGGGTCAGCCGATCCCGCAGGGAATGGGGTCAGCCGATCCCAAAGGGAATGGGGTCAGCCGATCCCAAAGGGAATGGGTCAGCCGATCCCAAAGGGAATGGGTCACCCAATCCCACTGGGAATGGATCCCCCCATCCCAAAGGGAACTGATCCCTCAATCCTACCAGGAATGGATCCCCTGCCTATCCCAAAGGGATTGGATCCCCCACCCATCCCATAGGGAATTGATCCCTGAATCCCACTGGGAATTGATCCCGTCTATCCCAAAGGGAATGGATCGCCCAATCCCAAGGATCTGCAGCACTTCCCAGCTTTCCAAATAACTCGGGACCAACCTTTCTATCCATCACTTTTCTGGCAGAGCTTTTCACCAGTCCATACTGCAGATATCCCGATAAAAGTTTAAATTTAGAGGCCAAATAGGCATGGAAAGACAAAAGGGATAAATCTTTTTATTATTGGAGCGTTTTGATGGCTCTTCCTCTGGGTGCTCCTTTCACTTTTAAAGTTTTTTGTTCAGACAAGAAAAAAAAAGAAAAAAATCTGATTTTTTTTTTTCTTTCCTCCTGCTGATTTCTTTGCCAAAGCCAACCTTCAGGAATCATCTGCTGTGCCTGTGTGTGCTCCCTCAGCCCATCAGAGCTGGGCTCTCAGTGCTTGTTATCCCAGAGCACCTGGAATGGGAGATGGAGAGGAAAACTCATCCCAGGCTGCTGTTGGATGCAGCTGGTGCAGTCAAAACCCGCTGCTGGTTGCAGTGAGGACTTTGCTGAGCTCTGAGAGGAATAATTTGGATTTTGTGGTGTTGGAGGGGGGCTGAGTTGCAGGAATTTCTCTGCATTTGTGGACTCCCATCAGAGGATGGCTGGATTTGATGTGTTTTCAGCCATCAGGGAATCCTCTTTCATTTTTCTTCAGCTCCTCATCCTTCCCCAGCTGAGTCACCCTGGCTATAGAGGGGGAGATTTCCTCCTTCCTGCAGAGGCAGGGATGATAATTCCAGGGTAAAACTGGAATTCCTCCAGTGCTGGAAATTGCAGAGTCTGGCTCACGTGTCCTGTTACCTCACTGCCCCTTGGAAATCTGAATATTTTTATTTTTAGCGACAATTATTTTTAGCAACCAAGGGAAGGAACTGAATGCTTTAAGATGTTTCGCTCTGCTGAGTCCCGGGGCCACATTCCTGTTAAATTTTAATGGGAATGCTCAGAGTTCCACCTCCCCACAACAGGGCTCAGGGATGTTTGTCCTTGGCATTATTTTGCATCCCTTCATCCTGATGCCTCTAAAAACAAAGTGCACTCAGCTCCTGAGTTCAGAGATGAGTGGTGATGGAGGGACAATGGCTCTTTTCCCTCAAGACAAAAAAAAATGGGAATTAAACCCATGGGGCTTCTGGGTTTTGTTTTTGTTTTGTTTTTTTTTTTTAAATCTTGAGATGAAAACCAGACATTTGTGCAGAGGAATTGGCCACATCCATTTGTGTGTGCACTGAAGAGAGCTGAAATAAATGCCAATATTATATTTGCAAGCTCTGAAAGGCACAGCTGGTTCATCTTTCAAACAAATAACCTTCAGCATCAACTGCAGCTCCAGGGCACCAGGGTGAAGGGATTTCCAAGCTCAGCACTTTCTATTCCTCCTGAAATGCAGATTTTTTTTTTTTTTTTTCCAGGCTACCTGAAATGTTTTGGGAATTTCTGTGTTGTTATTGAGGTTGAAGGAGATTGGAGCAGAAAGCACAGGGGAAAAAAATTGCAATAATTAGGTTTGGCTTTTGAGACACGTTGTAAAACATTTTTTTTTTTTTTTTTTTTATTTTAAATTTGAATTTATGATGAGTAAAAAGCAACACCAGGTCAAGAAAACCGAGAGGGAGGAAGATAAAAATGCTGGTTTTATATCCCAGGTTTGTCACTAGATGGTGCTGGGAGTCAGAGCAAAGGAAACCCCCGGCAGGAAAAAATCCACATCAGATCCCAAACGAGCTCAGCAAAACGGGAAATAGAAGCGAGGGAGTGCAAATGGAATGTTGAAACAAATCTGGTGCATGAGGACGATGTGTGAGGACTTCCCTGTGGTTTAAAATCTGCTGAACGCCGCACAAATGCGATTTTTAATGCTTTCCCCTCCTTGCCAAGCTGATGTCTCAACCATTTGTGGTGGTTTCTGAAAAAAGGGCCAAAAAGGGGGTGGGTTGAAGGATTAAAAAATTCGGGTGAAATTTGTCATTTCCGAGGACTCACAGAAGGTGGGACACAGGAAATGTCCCCTTTTTTTGTGTCCCCGCAGCTCACTGGGTGTGAATTTCACTTTGACCTCCCCACACCAAAACCAAATTTCAGCAAAACCAAAAATTCCTGCTTCAGCAGAAGACAAATTCACCTTTAGGATGCTCAGGGTTAATATTTTGGGAACCAGAGCCACAAAAACACTTTTTATTTTTAATTTTTTTTTTTTTTTTTGTGAGTCTGGCTGCTTGAGTTTCTCCCTTTACAGTTGGGTGTTTTTAAGGATCATTTATCTGCTTTGTTATTGAAATACAATGAGGTGGCCAGCAGCCAGGCCAAACAGGGCTGCTTCCAAACTCTTGCACAAGAAAAATCTCCCTCACCTTTTCATTCCTGACAGCCTCCAGCACTCCGGAGCTGCTCTTCAGGGCCTCAAAGAGCTTTTCTTGCCTAAATGAGATTTTGCAACCCAAATTTGGGCCCCAAAACTCTGAATTTTCACTTCTTTTTTTTTAATTATTATTTTATTTTTGTTGCTTTGTTTTGATTTTTTGGGTTTGGTGTTTTTTGTTTGTTTAGGTTTTTTTTTTTTTTTTTGTGGGGTTGTTTGTTTGAAGGGGGTTTTTGTGTTTGTTTTTTTTTTTTTTTCCTGCAAATCCTCTCCCTCCATTCCTGTCCTGCCCAGGTTGAGGTGGCTGAACAGCATTTATTAATCTCATTTTCTCTCCTTTCCTGCCCAATCTCAGAGCTGGAGGTGGAGAGTGTCACGTCAGGACAGAAAGTTCCTCTCTGGCCTGGCAGGGATTCAGGGAAGCACTTTAAATCAGGAATTTTCTGCAGTCTGAGCTGGGGCCCTCGCTCCTTTTTTGTTCCTGGGAGTCAAACATCCCACGGAATTCCTGGTGCAGCAGCCCTGGGGATGGAGCTGATGTCGAGTTTGCTCTCCAGAGAGATGTGCTGCCTGAAAACGGCTCTGGCAGGAACAAAAAAATTTGGTGATTCTCCACTGGATGGAGAATTTCTCCATCTCTGAGAAAAACCCCAAAATGCAAATTATTTTTATTCTCTATCAGCTCCAAGGTGCCTGGATTAAAGCAGGACTTCCAGCAGTGGGGCTGTGAGGGAGATATTTCAATTATTCACTGTTTTTTTTCAGTGCTGAATTTCTTCTTTGAAGGTGATTTGAACCACTTGTGATAATCACTGATGGTATTTCCTAGAAATTTGATGTTTTTACAGCCAAACCCCTCACGCCAAAGCAAAAATCAATTTCCAAACTACCTGCGTGTCAGGGAGTCTGGAATCTGTCATACAACCAGGACAGCTGAATAAAACCAGAATTATAAAAGCAGAATTAAGATGGGCCCAAATTGCAACTGCTCTGTATTAACTGCAGGCTGGCAGCATGAAAATTTGCTTATTTGGGGTTAATAATTAAAGCTGTACACAAGTGAGGAGAAGAAAATAAAGGCCCTAGATCCATTTTACTCCTCGGAAAGTCACGAGCAACAATGGGATTTAATCTGGGGTCAGGTTTCAGAGCCCTTTTCCCATCCACCCAGATTATATTTCACTGCCAGTGGCTTCCATCCAAATTCCTTCAGCATCAGGGAAATGACTCCCACTGAGGGTGGTGAATTCAGCCCTGTCGTGGCTGCAGAAAAAAATGATTTTTAGGGGAGAAATTCTTTTATTGAGGCATAAAAATGCTGTTTATATTCTGTGTTGTTGGACATTGGGACAGAAAAAAGCCAGAGAAAATCAGGATTTGTAGGTTTGGGAAAAACAGCTGAGGGTTCCCCCAAATCTGCCCCTGCAGGATTGTTGGCATTGCTTGGAAAATTATTGCAGTTTGCTTGAAAAAGGGGTAAAAATATTGTTATTCTTTGCCCTCGACCTCAAGCAGGCACTTGGGATGGAGAAATAATTTTGATTTCAAGGAAAACCCAAAGCAAATCTAAAAAAAAAAAAAAAAAATTTGTAGAAATGGAATTTATTGGGATTCTGGCTGGGCTGAGGGGGTGCAGCAAAAAAATTAAAATTAAAAAAAGTAATCCCAGCTGTTGTGGTCAATATTCAAATTAATGATACCCCAAATAAACTCTTCATTCTGAAATCTGATCTTTGCTGGGCTCTGCAGGATAACTCTGAATGAGAGCAGAACCCTGCAAAACTTCCGAGCTCTTTGATTTGTTAAATGTTGTGCATTTTCTTGCCTTTTTGGTTTTCTTTGGTAAGTGTGACAGCTGGTATTTACCTCAAAATAAGGAAGTACATCCTGTTCTAATCAGCAAGGCTGAGAAATGCATTCAGAGGCATTAAATTCCTTTGTAGGGGGATAAATGAAGCCCCAAGAGCTGCGTGTGCCCAGCTCTGCTGCGACAGAATTTTTCAAAGCCAGGCTTTTGTTTCTTTGAGCTGAGGCATAAAATTTAAGGAGAAACATCTCCCCAAAGCCAGGTTGCTGCTCTTAAATGGATATATTTTACAGAAACGTGTTTATTTGCTACAGGAGAGATTTCCTTGGGATTAGTCTTGCTTTCATTTGCTTGAAGCATGAACAAATAAATGATTGCTCTGTCAGCTTTTGAGGATCAGCCTCTCTGACCAAACCAGTCCAACCTGGGCATTGTTTGGGTTGGTTTCTTGCCACGTGTTTGTATTTTTTAAAAAAATTATTATTATTATTATTTTTCTCGAGCACTCAGTTCCCATGAAAGTGCCAACATCTCCCCCCCCCAGCTCGTTGGGAGTTAATATTTCATTAGCATAAATAATTTTGTGTCTTCTGGAGTCTGACCTAATTTCTCCCTGGTTACAAACCTCCATCTCAGCCTTCCTTGCTGGGGAAATTCAGCCTCACTTCCTCCTGCTGTAGCTCTGTCCCTAAAATTCCTAAAAAGATTTGACTCTTTAACATCAGAGGTTTTACCCCTTTTTAGCAAAATCCCTTTAGCACAGAAAAATAGGGACACACTCCTCAAAACCTGAGATTTTTAGGGTCATGCTGGCCAGAGGATGGAAATACCACCAAAAAAAAAAAAAATTAAAATGTTTAATTCTCATAAAAAGGGTTCATAATTCTCATTTCAAAGCACAGACTGAGCTGTTACAATTAAGGAATTGCTGATTCCAGCAGGGCTTTGCTAACTGAGCCAATACATGCAGTGAGTGCTGAATTCCTGCAGGAAGCAGCATCTTGTTCCCAAAAACTTCTATTTATCATTCAGCTGAGGTGAAAGATGATGCAATTTTCTAGGCTGAGGGTGAGTTTGGGTAGGGAAATGAGAAAAATGCAAAAATAACAGGTGTTGCTTGGAATTTGTTCCTCTTTATCCAGGGTTAAGAGGCTAATGGAAAACACAGCTCACCCAAGGGGGATCTTAGCTTTTAAAAAAAATAAAAAATGAAAAAAAAAAAAAAGGGAAAGAATTAAATATTTACCCAGTGAGAGAAATGCCAATTGCCAGGTTAAATATGCAGGTTCTTTTGTTATCATTCCTATGATTCCAGGATAAAAAAATCAGAGCTGAAGGAGGAGCAAATTGCTGGGACAAGCTCTCCACCTGTGCAAAGTGAGCAGAGACCCCCCAGGAGCACTGGGATTATTTCCCAGTCCCTTTCCATCCCTTCCCAGCCCAATTTTGGCCTGGTCCAAAATCCAAAATCGTGTCATTTATGCCTAAGGACCACTAAAAACTTTAAGGTTCTTTTTTCTATATTCAACATTGACTCCAGGGAGTGGTGGATGCTCTAAATTTTGGGCTGAATGAAATTTTCTGGAGGAAAATTTCAGATCTGTGGCTGCTGTTCAATCTCTGGGTAATTCAGGAGCCCAGTTCTCAAACCTTGAAAGGGGCAGAACCAGGTGAGAGGAACCCTCAAATATTTTGGGTTCTTTTTAATTTTTTTTTTCCTGATTTGTTTGTCCTTAAATCCACTACTTTTGACATAGAAATAATTTTAAAAATCTACATCTGGTGTCCTTTCTCCCCATCAGATGATGGTGTCCTGGTGCTGGGAGATGTCACCTGAGGGAGTGACAGCTTTTCATGACTCTGCATTCATGTAAATAATCTTCAGAGAGAAACTGCTACTAAATGGAACCACATTTGAATTTGCATTTCCTCTCCAGAAAGAGAAAGGAAATTATTAAGTCAGCAGAACTCACTGAGGGAGCTGTTCCATTGGTCATGAATCAAACCTACCCTGATTTTAAGATTATAAGATTTATTTTTTTTTCCTGTGGCTGTCTGGAGCAGGGGTGGGAGATCCCATTTTTTGGGATGCTCAGTTCTGACCATCTAATTCCTTGAATTTTAAAGAGTGGCGTGGAAAACAAGGCTTAGTCCCTGCTCTGAGTGGAGCTGGAGGCTGGAAAATTTCATTCTGCCTTGAAAAAAAAACCAACCCAACCTGAATCCTCAGTGAGTGGGGAACAACCACGTGTGAGCAGACAGGATTGGTTTGATTTCTGTTGAATCATTAAGGCTGGAAAAGATCATCAAATCCAACCTTTGAGCAGATTTTGGTGGGCTTGGAAAGCTTGGAGGCCAAGGATTTTCTTCTCAAACTGGAGTTTTTAGTGGCTGTGAGGTACTGGAGTCACCTCTCAGTAGAAGTGAACTCTGTGTGCTGTCTGTATGTGGGATGAGCTGGGCTTTTGGGGGTCCCAGCTGGGCTTTGGGGGCTTCCATCTGGAGTTTAGGGGTCCCAGCTGGAGGTTGGGGGTCCCAGCTGGGGTTTGGGGGTCCCAGCTAGGCTTTGGGGCTCCCAGCTGGAGTTTGGGGGCTCCCAGCTGGGGTTTGGGGGCTCCCAGCTGGAGTTTGGGGGCTCCCAGCTGGAGTTTGGGGGTCCCAGCTGGGCTTTGGGGATTCCCAGCTGGAGTTTAGGGGTCCCAGCTGAGCTTTGGGGGCTCCCAGATGGAGTTTAGGGGCTCCCAGATGGAGTTTGGGGGCTCCCAGCTGGGCTTTGGGGGTCCCAGCTGGGCTTTGGGGGTCCCAGCTGGGGTTTAGGGGCTCTGAGCTGGGGTTTAGGGGCTCTCAGCTGGGGTTTGGGGGCTCACAGCTGGGGTTTGGGGGTCCCAGTTGGCTTTGGGGATTCCCAGCTGGCACAGGGCAGGAATCCTCATCCCAGGAATCCTGCAGGGCTGGAAGCTGCCCTGGCTGCTGGGTTTCCCTGGGAGGAGAGCCCAACCTTTGAGCAGTTTTGGGTGGGCATGGAGAGCTTGGAGGCCCAGGTTTTTCTGCTCGAACTGGAATTTTAGTGGCCGTGAAGCATTCCCAGTAAAAGGGAGCTCATCCCTGTGGGGTGAGCTGGCTTTGGGGGCTCCCAACTGGCACAGGGCAGGAATCCTCATGCCGGGAATCCTGCAGGGCTGGAAGCTGCTCTGGCTGCTGGGTTTGCCCTCCCCAGGGAGGGGAGGTTTGGCCAGAGCTGGGGCTCCTTGCTCAATCCCAAAACAGACAAAGCCATGACCCCGATAGCATCAAACTGCTCCATCCCAGCCCTGCTGCTCCCTGGATCAGCCCTCTCCCCTGCAGCCACTGCTATTTTTATTTTCAATCTGGGACAACAACACACATTACAGGGAAGTGGATCTGCTCCAAATGCATACCCCAAGTTTTTAATGTGTTTTTATTTTTTTTCCCTTAAAAAGGGATCAAATATCATTGATGAAATGAGAGTTGAGCAGATCCAGTTCTGTTTACTTGTGCTTCCTCTTAGATTTCTGGACATCCCTCAGAGTTAATTCTCAGTTTTCAGGTTGTTGATTGTACCATGGGTGATGAAAAGATAAATTAAGTTGCCTCCCAATGGTTTGCCTTCTCTTGCAGATGAGTAACCTTGTTGAGAATGCTCTACCAAATCTAAAAAAAAAAGCTTTAAGTTACAAATCTCTGATTATCTGGGGATTCTTTGCCTTCCTGAGCAGGATGTGTTTTGGGGAAAGGGGGATGCTCTTCCTTTGCTCACTGTCCTGAATGATGGAATGATGTCTGTGGGATGTTTTCCATGTTTCTGTTGGTGCTTGTGTGCAGGATTCCACTTTCCAAATTTTCCTGGTGCCAGCTGAGTCTCTGCAGCTCTGCCCGGCCCAGAACTCAGGCAGGATTTTCCTGGGATGTAAAATCCCCTCTGGCTTCGTCTGGTGTGGGATTCACAGCTCTGGGATCATCACTGTGCCCCTCACTGCTGCATTTTGCCCCGTGTATATTTAATTTAGACAGAATCCTCAGGTCATAGAATTTCGTTTAAACTCAAAAAAGAACCACCCTGAACTCACAGGGTTAACTCATGAATGACCTGTTGGAAACTGGGATTCTGTGGATGAGAAATGGGACAGGTTTGGGTTTTTTGGGGTGTTTTTTTTGGTGGTTTGTCTTTTTTTTTGGATGCCAGGATAATGATATTATTCCAGCTGAAAGCCACAGCCTGTGGATGTTAATGACAAGAATCCACGTGAGTTTTGATTTTTTAGGAGTGTGCCCAGTTATTCTGCCTATCATTATCTTAAATATCATTACCTTAAATATTTAAAAATCCCCAATCTGATCCTCAACGACTGGCCTGAGCATAGCAAGATTAAATAAACCTCAGTGTTTGTCATATTTGTAGTCTATTCTTAAATCTCAAACACACTCAAGCTCATGTTTGCAAGTCCTTCCCTGCAGCTGAAGTCCCTGGATTTGCCTTTTTTTAAAAATTAATTACAGAAATACTCTCACCCACTTGATTGCAGGTGCTGCTTCTTGAAGATAAATGTTAAATGCCAAAAAAAAAAATTGAAAATAAACCAGAACAGTTGGAAGGGAGGGGAGGGGGGAAAAAAAAAGGAAAAATCTTGGCACCTCAGACCTGGCAATGAAGTAACACCGAGATATTTCAGTTTTTCACCCACTTCTCTCAGAGACTTGTTAATTTGCTGCTCCTGAGGGATTGAGCAAATCCTACTTTTCCTGCAGGACAAGTGGTGGATTTTTGGGTGAGTCAGGAGCTGCTCCTGCCTGGAGCCATCTCCAAAGGGTCAGAAAAAAAGGAATTTTCCCCATAAAACAGGGCCCAGGCAGAAAAATCCCCATAAAACACGTTGTGTCCTGCCTGGCTGAGTTCATTACCTGCAGGGCTCTCTTCTGGTAACTGGGTGAATATTTGTGCAAAATCTCTAAAATTGGAGTATTTTGTGCGCTCCTGGGAGCTGTGTTAATGTTTCTGGAGGTTTAATTCCCTTTTCTCCCTCAGAAAATTTAAGGAAGGGCCAAAATCTCCTCTATTTGGGAGCTGCTGCTGGAGAGGAATTCCAGGTAGGAGGATGGTCGAGCTTTAGAAATGAAATTTAATTAATAAATTAATAAATTAACTTCCTCCTGATCAGATTCCTATGGTCCAGCCATGCTTGGCTCTGTCTTTTCCCAAATCTTAGAGAATTCTTTACGTTTTCTTAGAGAATTCTTAAGTTTTCTCCCAAAGTAGCAAAGGCCACCCAAAAATCAACCCAAAATCTCTGTTGGTTACAGAGGGTGGGCATCAGGACTCTGAGGTTTTTTCAGCTAATTTTAATTAGCTCAGTGCCTAACGAGGAGGAGATTTGTGCCACTGACTCTTCAAGCTCGTGAAGGGTTGCAAGATGGAATTTGTCAGGTTAAAATGAAAAAAAAAAAAAATAAAAACTAACCAAAAAAACCCCCAAAAAAATTCTGACAGAGGTTTTTGTGATAAGGAATCCTCTCTGTCCCAGGAGCAAACCAATTTTCCAGCTTTTATTGGGTGTTGTTGTGACGTGAGGAAATAATTTCATTTTCAGGTGTCTCGTGAGGGACTGATTTTCACAAAAAGCAGGATTTTTTTTGCTTTTTAAGTGCTGAGATTTTTGGGGAGGTGTTAAAATCTACAACAGAATTTTGAAAAGACGCACATATTTACCAACATAACAAAAAACCATTTTCACCAAGGGTGGGAACAGCAGGATCCCTGAACCCTGACATGGATGCTCTGTGAATTTAGGTTTGGTTGGCTTTATTTGATTTGGTTTTTTGGGGGTTTTTTTCATATAGAAAAATCAAAAAGCTTGTCCATTTTCTGATATTCAGTGGTTTAATGGCAGGATGGGATTTATTGCTGTGCTTTGGCTCTTTCTGCCTCCCTGAAAAGGCTGAAATGTTCCATTTGCTGCGGCTGCTGAGAAAATCCAGCGAGTGTTGACAAAGCTTGGGAGGGAAACTGAAAACAACATTTTTTCCTCATATAAAAACCTTCAGCACCTCAGCTCGTTTGTGCATTCCCTCCTAAAGTTTCATTTATAAGTTGCAAAGCCCGAGGAAACATCAGAATAAATGAGCCACAATATTTTTTTTACGATATTAAGAGGTTTAACTGGGAAAGTCCACGTTTACCTCCCTCGCAGCAACTGATGGTTGAAACAGCACAACCTGATTTGTTTTTGGTTTGGTTTTGGGGTTTTTTAGTTTTGTTTTGTTTTGTTTTTTTTCCTCTGATGTTATCAGAACAGAAAACTCCATGCAAATTTTGGAGAGCCTGCAGCAGAACGCAGATATATCCGTGCCCCTGATTTGTACCTTCCAAAAGTAAAATTGATATCCATAGATAAATTAATTATTGCTGAAAACACGCAGAGTTTCTCCTGCTGCCTGTCAGAATTGAGGGATTTTTCCCTTTTTCCATGGCAGGATGTGAGGAAAGGCTGCTCTGCTCCATCCTCTCTGCAGGTGAGCACGAGGTGTTGTTTTGCCCAGGAGTGCAGAGGATGACAGACATGGAAAATTGGTGTTCTACAGCCAAGTGTTTCCCATACTTGGCAAATTCTTCCCAAAAAACCCTGATTTTGTTCCCTCAATTTATTCACCTGGCCACAGCCTGCCTGCACTTGTGATGCATTTGAACTCACTGCCTGCAGCTGGGAGAGAATAAATGATTTTAACATTATTTAAGGTGTGATCCAAACCACGGGGAGCTCTGACCCCCATGGGAAAATTTTGCCCGTCTGTAAAGAGAAAAACCAACTTCAAATCCTTTTTTTTGGAAGTCACCTGGCTTTGTCTAATAGGAAAAGAAAAAGACTCCAAAAAACAACCAAAAATATGTCTTAATATTCAGGTTTAGTCTCCCAAAATGTGACTTTTACACCAGCACTGGTTGTGACTGCAAAAGTGTCACAGCATCATCTGAAGAGAATCTGGATTCCAGTGGATATCTGGGATTTTAATTGGATGTTGATACTTTCCAGAGATATCAAGGCGTGGAATTACAAGGGGGAAACCCCCTCATTTTTAAAGCCTGCAGAATTTATTTCCATTTTTCCCCACGTGCATTGTAATTTTCCCCTCGTTTTTTGGTATCCCTGTAAATCTGACACTTTGTAGAGCAGGGAAAGGCAGAAGAAGGGACATCCTGCAATTTGTGGGGTTTTGCTGGAAGTGATGTTTTCTAGTGGGAAAAAAAAAAAAAAAAAAAAAAAAAAAGAAATTATATAAACCAGGTTTGCTCCAGTCTTGTTTTATTGGTTTTTTTAAATTTATTCAGCATTTTGTGTGAGGGGAAATCCCCAACTTCTCCCTGCAGAACTCGTGTATTCCAACAAAACCTCCACCTGAGAGTGAAAATGAGCATTTAACTGTGACAGCCGCAGCACTCGGGGTTTCTGTACCACACACTGAGTGTAATCATTGAATTTAATCCGATTTTTGGGGAGATTTGGGTCACTCTGGGTTGCAGGAGAGTGGCACTGCAGAGGAGAGCAGGAGCTGAATGAATTCTGGCAGCCCCAGCTCACGTTTGCAGGTGAGGATTCCTGAGGCCAGACTCCCTGGCAGGAGAAACTTCCCTCATTAGCCTTTCCCTGGCTCAAAGCACCTTCAGAGGTGAAATTGTGTGGAAAATAAATAACTGCCGAGTGTGCAGAGCTGTTGACAGGTGAACAAAGGGGAGAATTAAATGGAAAATTAAATGCCTTCATTGGTTCTTGCAGCAGAATCATCGAGTTCAGTCCTAGCTGGTTTCTCTGCCTCGATTAAACACAATTAAAAGTCACCCAGTGAGAGCTCCAGCCACTGAGAGTGGGGAATTTTCACAGCTGAGCCCTCCAGAGGGAAAACTCTTCATTTTTTTCCCTTTATTTTTATCATTTTTGTGCATCTGGAGTACAAGAAAACACCCTTATCTCTCTCTGCACTGCAAGAGAGGAGGGGGATTATCCAAAAATCTGTAGAAAAGATGGTTAGGGAGCAATCAGAATTTTAAATGGGAATGTCTGCTTCGAACATTTTTCTCAAATACATTTTTTCCTGCTGATGTTACTGCCACGATGATGCAACTTTGAAGCATCTGCTGTATTTTATATCTCCCTTTTTTTTAAAAAAAAAAAAAAAAGAAAAATTAATGATTTGGGTTAAAGGAAAAAATTGCAGGCAGAACTGGCTAACAGAAAATTCATGTCTGCAAACAGAATTTCTGCTTTAGTGTTTTACATAATGTGTCAAAAATCTGCCTGTGAGTCCTGAACAAAAATCAGGGCAGAATTCTCCCTTTGCCCAAGGATGCTGCTCTAATATCACATTTTCCCCGTTGCTGCGCTTTCCTTTTTTTTAAATCCTGATTTGCTGGACGGAATGAGGGGGAAGAAGGTCATTCCCGATTTCTTTTTTTGAGCATTTCCCATAATTTTCCCACTTAATCCGCATCGGCAGGGAGGGGACCAGCAGGTGGCAGCTTCCCCTAACGAATCTGTTAAGATAAACCAGATTTCTGTATAAAAGCTGACGGCAAAACTTTGGGGTTTTAGCTAAATTATGGCTTTCGCCTGTGCTTTATTGATCATTTGGGTGGCTTCAGGCTGGAATTTGGGGACAATGGTCAGGAGGGAGGAGGCGGCTTTTGCTGGGGTCACTGGGGATGCTTTGGGCTCTGGATTGGTTCTGGTTGGGTGTAACAGGGATGGTTTGAGTCAGAAAATCGAGGGGGATTGTTTAGGTGCTGTTAAACCCCTCTGCAGCCGAGGTTGGGCTGGTTCTGAGCTGGAATCTTTGCCCGGGCTGGCAGGAGCTGCAGGTCACCTTTCACCAGCCCCTGAAAGGGAGCTGCACTCTTCTCCTCAGAGCAGGAGCTGTTTCAAACCCCCAAAAATGCCATTTTGCCTCATGCCCTTCTCTCTCTGACTGCTCCAGGGCAGAGAAATCGGTGACTGAAGGAGCTGTGTCTTCTTTGTGATGCCCAAAATGGGCTGTTTGGGTGAAATACCACCACAGTAACAGCAAAAAAGGGAAGGGAACAGGCATGAAGTGAGTGAAAGACAAAACTTCTGTTTCCCCTCTCCCCCAAGTTCCCAGCGGAGCTTTTTCCCCCGGATTTAAGCAGAGAATGAACCTGGCAGCAGAGAGGAGCCGAGCTCTGGGCTCTCAGAGCTGTCCAAGCCCTCACACTCCTCTTGTGCTGGGAAAAGTAAACGTCCCGAGTTTTCAGGAGCAGCTGCACCCTCAGGGGGCTTTCCCAGAGGTTTGGAGGAGACCACAGAAAAGTAAATGAAGGCACAGGAGTTGCTGTGTACACTCCGAGCTCGTTGTTGTTCTCTGCCCACTCCTCTGCAGGGATTTAGGGAAAGGCAGGAATTCAGGAGATGCTGCCAAAGCTGCTGGGTCCCGTTCCTCCTCGAAACTCTGGGGGTTTCAAACGGGCTCAGGGAGTGCTCTCAACATTATTGCTCTCCAGAAGGTACCAGATAAGGGGGCTTTGTCACTGTTATTTATGAACAGAAACACACAGACTCTAAATAAGTTCATCAGGAGGCTGAAAAGAGGAATTTTATTAACAAAATGGAGCATTTTATATAAGGTGCTTCACTAAGTAAAGTGATTGGTGAATAGGAACAGCACCTTCCCTATGACCATTGGCTAAGGAAGAGAAACAATCTATTTTATGGTATGGAAAACAAGGATGAAAAACACCACTTGTTGTTTTGAGAAATAATATTGTTTGGAAAATATGTTTACACAATTTCTCTTGGGAAAGTGAGAAGCTTTCCCTAGGAGAGAAAGGATCCTGACAGGCCTTCAGCTGTGAAGTTTCAGAGACACAGAATTGTCAGCCCCACAGGGCCTGACTTTCCTTGTGACTCAATTTGGGTTTGAATTTCTGCCTTGGTGGCAGAGGCAAGGTTTGTGTGCTGAATCCATCAGGTGAAACAGCCTGGGTTTCTGAGCTGATAGCAGAATATCAAACATCCTTGGCTTGAGGAATTGGGCAAGCCTGGGGCAATCTCTGAGGGTGAGAGGAGGTGTTGGAGCCCCTGGATTGCTCTGCTGAGTTGGGCACAGGGCTTGGCTGAGTGTGGCTTTTTAAAAAGGCTTTGAGATTTGGGTTTGCTGCGCCGTGTGAGCTGAGCACACAGAGTGGGAGCTCTAAAACACCTTCCCAGGACTTGCCTCAGTGTGAATCCAGTCAAAAGGGTTCTCAGAACCCCAGCTGGTGTCAGCAGTAACAGGAATTTGGAATGAAAGCCTCTTCTGCGAATGGCGAATGTAGGGCGTGAGAAGCAGCCCTGAGCTGGTGTTACACACCTTCCCTGCCCTTCAGTTCTGCTCCTGCGGGGAGAAAGGGGCCATGAAAAACCCCTTAAAATCCTGCTGTGCTTTGGCAGACTCGGCAAAGAGGGTGTGAAGATTTTGGGGCAAAAAACCCCAAACTTCTGCGCGTTCTGAGAGGCAAAACCTGCGGCTCCGGGGGGAGCGTGGAACTTTCTGCTGCATTTTTCCCCCAGCTGGTGCAACCCCAGGCTCCCCTGAGGTGCCACCCTGGCAGCTCCCAGAGCTGTTTCCGTGCGTGGCACTCTCTGCTGCCCTTAATCCTGTTTTCTCTCCGTGAATCATTGGCGTTTGATTGCTGTCAGTGCCCGCGTTTGTTTTGGGGGCGGCTCTGCGTGTGTGATTTCCCAACAGATCGTTCTGGATGGGTGCTTCGGGGGTGAGCACAGGCTCTGGGTGCCACAAAAACACCGGGCTGATGCTCCTGTAGGTGGGGAAGTTACAGAGATGCTGCCCCTTCTCCTTTCAGCCTCTCAAGGAATCTCAGAATTCATCGGGACAAAGCCCTGAGGCCGTGCTGGGCATGGTTCTGTGTGAGCAGAAAAAGGAGGGGGAAACTAGAAACAGAATTCATAAATATTTATGCCTTCTCCAATATTTGTGTATTCTTAAATCTTTAAGAAGTGCTGGCGTGGTTCTGTGTCGGTCTGGGGTTTTTTTGGAGGGGGTGAATTGGTCACATCTTGGAGCTCAGGAATGGACCAGATCATCTCCTAAGGATAAAAAATCCTGGGAAAAGTTCTTCTAGTATTGGTGTGTGTTAAAACCCCCCACAAGTGCTCGCTGATGGGAAATTCTCACCTCTTTAAGTGCAGACAAATATGGTTGCATTGGAATTTTTTTTTATTTTTTTATTTTTCTCTTTACTCCAGAACTCAGAATTTTCTTGAGGATGTTTAGAAGTTTAGATGTTTAGAGTTTTGAAGGGTTTCCCATTTTTCTTTGTAAGGGATCCTTTATTGTGTGAAAAGATCCATGCAATAACCCTGGTGGAATGTGCCAGGATCAGGTCCTGGCTGCCTGAGTGGTTTATTCTGCCCAAGGATTTCGTCTCCAGCGCTGAGCACACGCCAGGGCTGCATCATTTGTTCCTTATCAGAGCTGAGGAATGAATCAGAACTCGTTTCAGAGGGCGCAGTGGGAGGTGTGAGGCTCACATCGATATTAAAAAACGAAAGAAGAAGAAGAAGAAGAAGAAAACCCAACAAAACTGAGTTTGTTGTACCCCGCTCGTTTCAATGTTAATTACGGTACTGAAAAAAAAGAGTGATGCACTTCTTGGGAAGCACAGGAACAGCAGGACCTTACACATGAAGCTGGCCCCAAAATTTGGCCCTGCTTGTGGCACTATTAGAGATTTCTTAGGTGACTTTAAGCAAAGCAGTTTTGCTGTCTAATCACCTCATCAATTCCAGGCTGAGGAGCCTCCTTTAGTCCTGCTCTGAGTCCTGCCAGCAGAGCTGGGGGTGTTGGGATTTGGGTGCTTGTGCTCAGGGAATTCACCAGGGCACAGCGTGATGTTCCTAAATCAGGGGCTTGGGGTTTGCATCAGCTGCCTGGAACACATCCAGGCTCTCTGAGCTCTGGTTCTGGGTGGTTTCCTGCAATATTTTCCCCTTCGATATCAAGCTACAAAGTAAAGACACAGATTGTAGAATTTGTGATCTGAAATAACAAGTCTTTCCCAGTCTTATGTCAGATTTTGTTGCCTTAAGTGAGTCTCAGCTTTTCATTTCCTCCATTCTCTCATTGGTTGATTAGGAGTATGAGAACCTTTTCTAAGCACGGTTGTCCTCTCAACACATCCGATCAGCCACTTATTAATTTAGGTTTTGTGTTCTCAAAGGTAAATGTTTGTGTTTGCAGACCACAAAGCTCTCTGAAATATCAAACTGCTCCTTACCTACTCCTACCTCTCGAGCTGTATGGCAGGATTGATGTGCTAATATTGACTTGTTTAAAAACAAAGGGAAATAAACCCCACACCCCACAACAACAACAAAACCCAACACCCAGCACCTCTGTCAACAGCATTAATCCACTTGGGGGAGAAAATCACTGACTCCCTGGAGCTGGGCTGGTAAAACAACATCAAAGAGGTGAGGGAGTGAATTAAAACTCAGGTTCAGATTGATATAAAGTCATTGGGATATTTCTATTTGTCACTTAAAATTCTTGCAGACCGAGCAGGGACAGCTCTTGGTTTTAGTTCCCCTTAAGAGCAGCATCAGCTTAGAGTATAAACCCGCTTTTTTTTGCAGAGAGTTTAGCTGCAAGATCACCAAAAATCTGCTTTCTCTCCATCACTTCACTTCAGCTGCACTGCTGTGCTGAGGAGAAGCAGTGGGGATGTGGAATGGAGAAAGGGTTTGCCAGGAAAAAAAGGGAAGGATGGATGGTCTGCAATGATTTTGAGGCTCCAGAGTTATTTATAGACCTAAAGTTCATAGTTTATAATCAATCACATTCACATTTACAAATCTGGATCATGAATTACAAAGTTTTCAGAGGAAGAGACAAATATGATGCTTTTTGATCTTTCCCTCTACTTTTGTCTCTTCCTTTGCACCTCATAAATAAATAGTTCTAACTAAATTGCATTTATAAAATGCATTCAATGAGGAAAACCTCATATTTTTTGTTTTACTTGGTGTAGGGTGATGTGGCCCTTTGTATCTTAATGTTCAATTGAAGTTACTTTTTAGAGAGTGATTCTTTGTTAAGCACATCAAAAGTTAATCTAGAAACCATGTGTAAAATATGGAAATGGATGATTATCGGCCACAAAAAACAATTTTATCTGAGGAAAACGTGTCCCTTTTCTGCAACTTCCTCATTTTAGATGTTTATTACAATAAGACTTTATCTGCCCGGCTTTGTATTTTTAAAGTTATCGATGTAAAGACCTCAAAACCGGTTTAATCCTGAGTTATTTAATGTTACCCACAGCTTTTCTAAGCTCAATTAAAGCACAGTTAAGGGCAGGATGATAAGCACATATAGATTCTTTTAATATGAGTCTGTATATTTACTTTGGGCTCTGAAGCAATCTGCCTTCAGCTGCACTCCAGACCCGCTGTGTACAAATCTCAGCCTGTGCTGCTGCTGCTCTGAACAGCCCAAATGTACACACAGGGTGTTCTCAGAGGGGGAAACCAGCCCAGAGTCCTGCCTGAACCTTTGATTTTCTTTGATTGAGGCTCTGGCTAACCAGGAGGAAAATAAAGTGATCTGGTAAATAGCAAAAGCAATAAATGTACCCAGCTGAGAACGATCAGTTCTTGGTCGGATCCCATAAAATGATGATTTCATTGTGCTGCCTAGAAGTGACTATTCCAAAACCAAAAAGCTCAAGACTGACAAAAAAAAGTCAATGAGATTCTTCTCCCCACACAGCCTCCCCAGCAAACGAGACAGTGAAGCACAAAGGATTTCACTACTGCTAGGAAACAAGGAAAGCAAAAGGAAACGGGGACTAAGATATTCTTGCGCCTGGGGTCAGCTTTCCATCCTGGGCTTTGCTCTGTCCCAGTCACAATCAGGGGGTTCCACAAGAAAAATTTAGCAGAGAACCCTTCTAAACCCCCTCTGGCACTGCTTTTGCTCCAGAACTTCTCCTGGTGGTCCCTGGCATTGCCCTGTCCTTCAGGCTTTCAGCAAATCCAAATGTGTGATCAGGCCCTGAAATCACAATGTGATCACACATTGCAGGTGGAATTTGTCAGGAAGAGATTTGCTGCTGCATTATCTTAATTCTGCACATGTAAGAGGTTTCTGAAACGGAGTTTCATTCGTTTAGGGGAGAAATACAACATGGATATCTCACAGATAGGAGAGCCCACGGTTCCTTTGTGCTCTGGAGCGGCTGAAATTCCAGAGAAACCAGTCTCAGTGCTTTTCCTGGCTTCTGTGGGAGCTAAACCCCAGCCTAGCTGGCTGGTTTTGCAGTATCAGCTGTTACTAAGCACTTCAGCACAGGGAGGATGTCCCAGCGTGGGGCTGGTACTCAGCAGTAATTCAGATATGCAAAACGTGGCTGAACAATGCCCTCGGGCCTGAGAACAGAGGAGGTTGAGGCTATTTTGGAGGGTAGACATGCACATCCCTTAATTCTTTCCACTCCACTTGCTCTGGGGTTTGCTTCTTTTTTGGGTTTTGGTCCAGCCTTTGAAGTAGAGTGAGTATAATTAAGTATTCATCTGATTAATCTGCGTTTTCCCACTGAGTGCAGTTTGGTGTGTCATGGATTGGTTCACAGAATGGATCTGTTCCCAAGAGGTGCCTGAAACCCCTGAAAGCATCAAATTCTTTTAGTGGAATTCTGGCCAAAAAAAGCCTACCAGATCCCTGGTCTTTTTATGGGAAAAGAAATTTGGGAGAACAAATTTTTGGGGGGCAATACAATGATTAAAAACTGAACAGCAACGTGGGAATGACAAGATCCTGACCTCACTGTGCAGCTCCAATCAATATTTCTCAGGGAATGAAGCTCCTAAGTCAGTGTTCATTGTGAAAATTGATCCCAGGGGTCTGATTTTTAGGGGGAAGAGGGTTGTGTTTATGGTGTAATGGTGCTGTCATTAATGCCAAGAATTTCTCCAGGCTCCTGTGGCCTTCCTTCAGCTTTGCAGGCTCTTTTGGAAGGGCTGCTTCTCCCTGGGTAGGAAGTGTTGTATTTTGATAAAAACAAAACAGAAAAAAAAAAAAAGGGGGTTCTTTTTTTAAATGAAGGACGTCCTGGCTTAATGGGGCTTGAAGTGTTTACAGGTGTTTCCTCACAAGTTCAAATTTAGTGGCCCAGGGGAGTTGAGATTCTCATAAGGCAGGAGCAAACACTCAAATTTTGGGTTTTAGAAGGGTTGAATGTTTAAAGGGACAGGCAGGCATGGCCTGGGAGCTGCTCTGGGTGTGTGAAGACAAGAGTTGTGCCATCCAGAACAGCAGAATGTGAGAGGAAAAAAATAAAAAATCATCCTTAGTGCCACAAGAGGTCAAAACCTTCCTGACTTGCTGCTGTCCAACCTTTCGCCCCTGATTTTGCAGATTTGTGGTGAAAATCCCAGGAGAGGCAAGTTCCACCTTTGCCTGTTCAAACCCATCTCGGTGACACTTTTTTCATGCAGAACATCTCCCAGGGCTCTCAGAGAAGCTGCTGAGCGTGGGGAAGGAGGAGAGGAAGAAGAAGAAGAAGAAGCAGCAGAGAGCAAAGGGAAAATGTAGAAGTGGCTGTGGTTGGAGGGGGTGATGATGTCACCAGGCTCAGCGGGAACACGGAGCTTTTAAAAAGCTGAAAGAAACATCCTGACCCTCACTTGTCACATCCCCACCCAGGAGCCACACACACACACACAGAGCTGAGTTATCCTCGGCCAAGAAGGGGGAAAATAAAAGCTCCATCCCACCGCAGAATGCACTGGCAAAAATGTAAGTGAGCTCTGATTTATTTTTCCTACCTCTGGTGACAGCTGAGGGATAAGTCAGCAGAGAGTGGCAGGGGAGGGGACGCTCAGGAATGGTTCAGGAGAGGCCAGTGCTGAGGTGTGATGCTGATTTTCCAGCAGGGATATGAACTCGGGGCTGCTTTGTTGGCTTTCATCACTATGAATCAAGTGGAAGACTATGATTCATAAAAACAATAACAGGATGCAGGTATTATATCAAAGGTTACGGTGGTTACATAGCAGAATATTTTCCTTTTGAAAAGTGAAACCTATGAGAAATCTTATTTCTGTGCTTTTTTTTTTTTTTTTTTTTTTTTATATGTATTTTTTTCAGCTAATTAAAAAAAAAAAAGGTAAGGAACAAAGCAGTTGAGGGCAATACAGTTATGACTTTACAGGAAATCAGTTTTCTTGTTTTCAAGATAATTTCACTCCTCTGGGCCCACCTTTGCTGGAGTGATTTACTGATCCTACTCCAGGTAGGTGTTTGCTTCTTGCAAGGTTTTCATTCTCACTCTTATCACCATCAGATCTCATTTGTCATCAGTAGGTGATGCTCATTTTGGCAACGGTGCTGCCACCCTTTGCCCCTCGCCCTGCTGTTCCATTTAGAATGGCACAACACACCTGAGTGGAAAAATTAATTTCTTAAACCCTTGCCAGTGACTTATCTGACGTTACTCATCTTTTTATCACAGCTTGTAGGTTGTTTTACTGTGTGTAGTAAACCAACCGTGTGTCTTTATGAGCTTTGAAATCCGTTTCCTCTGGGGTTTTTTTCCTGCTTTTTTTCTTTTCAGCTGAACGTTTTGGAAGCTCAAAAGTGTATTTGGGATGTTTTATTTGTAGTTCCCCCTTTGCCTTGAGCAGTTTGAGCAGGAGAAGACGTGGAAAAAACTGGAAGATGATTACATCCAAATCCTGATTCTGCTCTTCCATCTCAGAAGTCCCTGAGTGGTTTCTTTGGGTTGTTTTTGGTTTTATTTCTGCAGTGACATAGCAAAGCTAACAACAATGCTTTGGCTAGAAGGAAACTGGGACCTGAACTGGTGCTTTCAGCTTGCTTTTTTCCTTTGACACTTGCAGGAATTACAAGTCAAATTCTGTCATTCCCCGATGATAATTTGTAGACAGCTCCTGATCAGCGTCCCCTGAGGTTGTTAATCCTTCAACCTCCCTCCTTTTGTAGTTTTGTCAGAATTCCTTTTTCCAACATGGAACTGTTGGAAACCTGATTAATGCTGCTGCTTTTCCAGGCCCTTTTGCAGCGTGTTGGCTTTGGAGGGGTGTCCTGAGACCCCTGTGTGGTCCCTGAGCTCAGGGCCTGTGGCTTTCAGTGGGAGTTCCCAGCAGAAAAAGATCGTTGAGTTCCAACACTAAACATGGATGGTGGGGTCTTAAAATTAATCTCCCATGTTTGAAAATCTTGGCCCAAACCTTTAGTAATACCACACTACCACGTGCCCTGTATCTGTAACGAAAGATAACATCATTCAGATCCACATCTGCTCTATTCTGTAAACTTGGGAGGCAAAAATGGTCTTTTAATCAGATTTAGATGAAAAACTGTCTCTGGTGTAATAATTGGCAATTAGGGATAGTCCATAACCATCTATCACCTAGCTGACCAAATAATTTGCCCTTAGTTAATACATTCCCAAACAGCACATAGGATGAGTGGTGTGTGGATGTCCCCACTTGGTGGCACCTCAGTTTCCTGTCACTGTGACCAGCTGGGACCTCACGTTTCCTGCACCACCTGCTTCAGGCCACCTGTGACCCCAGGGATGTTCCTGTGGCCTCGCTCTGGAACAGAAATTGATGCAGAAGCAGCTCAGGTGACCTGGGAGCTTTCCAAACTGAAACCCTGAGGTTTGACCCGTTTGGTGCCGGTAACACCAAGAGTTTGGGTTCAATCCCACTCACTTCAGAGTGGATGATCCTGGTGGGTCCTTCCCAGCTCAGAATATCCTGTGAAAACCCAAAAATGGTGCACGAACTGCCTCAGGCAGCAGTGTGACCTCACCTGAGGGCATTTCTCAGGGCACCTCTCAAGGGTGATTTCCTGCTCCTTTCTGCAGGAACACAAGGAAAGCTGGGACACTTCACTGCCATGGCCTGAGGTCCCTGTTCTGCAGGGAGCTGGCTTGGCTGGGAATGTTCTGGGAATTCCTGGCTGGGAATGTTCCCCAGGTGACAGCAAACACAGCGACTCCTGTGCAGGAGTGGGGCCCTGAGTTTCCGCTCCCAAAATCCCCAGGATGGCTCAGCCTGAAAGCCTCCCCTCCCACGGCCCAGGAGAAGTGACTGGTCGGGGCTCCCCAGGATTCTGCTGAACAGGAGCAGCCCCAGCAGCCCCTCAGGGATGGGAAATTCATGGGCAGCACCAGCAATTTCCTCTTTGTTTGTTTTTATTGTTAATCTCCTTCGTGAATGTTTTAAAACGACCCCAACTCCACACAAATGGTTTGTGTTCCGAAAAGCGTGGAAGCAGCTTGGGCTTGATGACCTCAAAGGTCTTTCCCCAGCCTGATTAATTCTAATTCTGCAGGAATCTCCTGTTTAGGTGCTGTTTTTGCCCGTGCCCAAGTTTTTTGGGTGCTCAGCTCCTGTTGCAGTCAGTGGCAGAGATTCAGCTGCTCAGATTCCCTTTACCACAGAGAGATGTGAATTCACACCTCTGCAAATCCCTTCCCAAACGCTTTTAAAGTGGAGAGGAAAGCTTTTCTGCCCACAACAGATGTGGGGCTGCGCAGAGGCACCCTGAAAGCATCAGCTAATGAGACTGAGAGGTGAAACTGCAACACTCTGCACCTTGTGAGTGATCATTTTGGTAAAACCCCACCAGGAAAGAGGGATAGCACGAAAGTTGAGCCCATCCATGCTTTGCAAAGCAGGTGTCAAACTCTACGAATGACCACAGCAGCAATTAAATGGAAAGGTTGCATTACTGAAATGGAAAGAGTATTATGGGCTGGGAGGAATTAGGACCTTAGGGGTGAGACTTATGGTTAAAGACACTTTCTGTCTATCTCAGCTTCCCCTTTGCACCAGGGCTTCTCTTATTCTGAAACAGAGAATTTTTAGTGGCCCTCACCACTACATGGGTTAGGCATCCAACTCTCATTTGGCACTTGAAAGCTTTTATTTTTTTAATTAGAATAATCAGAGCAGCAAGGGTTAATCAGTATTTTGTGCCTCCCCTTAATTTTTATTTCTGTCCAAGTGGAAAAATCTAAAATCCACTCTGTATTTGTTCACCTTCCTCGTGTGGGAGCAAAATGTAGGCTCTGCACGGTGCTCTCCACTCATTTAGATTCTTTTAGGTGTGAAGGAAATATTTTATAAAGGACAGTTATCAAAAGCATTCCTCAAGAACAGCACGGGGCACATGGATTTGCCTGAATTCAAGGAAATTCCTGGAAAATCTTCCAACACCTGAAAATGAAGGTATTGGGCATAAACCTAAAATATTCTCCTGTCAAATTAATATTTCACTGACTTTGGTGGATATAATGAAGCGTAGGAGACCCGGCCAAACATGATCCTGAAGTGTTGGGAAGCAGGTGAAATATTGAGGCTGTTGAATTCTGCCCTGGACCCTGCTGAGTTCATTTCCTTGTGCTGAGCAATCAAGCATCACTCAGTTTTTTGCCCCTGCTCCGAGCTGGGTTTGTTTTAAAGCAGATTCTCTGCCCAGATGTTTGGTGGGTGCTTTGAATTGGCAAAATCTTTATTGAATTGCCCACCCCCAGTGCACTGAACGGGATAAAACCAGCCCAGATTTCTTTGTGTTCTCTCTAACTTCAAGGGAAATTTGGGTTGTGACAAATGCACAAAAAAAAAGCTGCAGGTCCAGCCCTCCAAATGGGCCTGGATGTGCAAGCTTGGGGCTTTGGGATGCATCCTTTGGGACTGAAACGATAATGAAGCAAGAAATGGCCAGATGGAACTCAGATCAACATTTTCTGAGTCATTCTGTGATTTATTTGGCACTGATGAGGTTATTCATCCTCAGGACAAGCCAGAGGATTATCAGTCAGGTGTGTATTAATTAATTTAGATCAGGTACCTGGGACCTGGTGCTCACCAGCCTGTGGCCACCAACACAATTTCTTCAGATGGATCTTGGCAGAAATAAGTGGATTTTGGTTTCCAGTGGCTGGAGTTGCAGGTGGGTCGTGTCAGTGTTTCACCTTGAACTGTTATTTGGATCAATTCAAATATTAATTAGAATAGGGACGCATCCCAAGGGGTAGGGATGGAGGTGAAATGAAGATTTCTGAGTGACTCCTATCTGGGATTTGGGGCAATTCAATGCATTTCAGTGCTTTGCTCCCTTCCCTGCTCTGTCCACAAAGCACAGATCAAAATCAGCCTGGTTTTAATGAGGAAAACTCTGTAATTAGCCAGGAAATAAGGACAGGATCACGACCAATGTTGAGTCCCTTGCAATGGGCATGGATGCAAATAGGTTTTGATTTGCCTCTAAGCATACAAGCCCATGAAACGAAGCCTCTTTCTTCTTTTTATTAGCCAAAGTTCACTGTGCCTGATAAAAAAGTGATTTAGCCTCCAATATCCAAGCCATTAACTCAGGCCTGTGCTAATTGAAATCTAAATTTTTCTTGTTATTTGCAGTCAAGCGATTGCTTCTTAGTGTTACTGCAAACAAGAGAAACTATTGCGTTTCTCTTCAATTATTTATTACACTGGAGGGTGAAAGGAGGAAAAAAAAAACAAGAAAGAAGGGAAAACTATTTGCAGTGTTAACACTGATGGATTGATAAGCTTTATCACGTGTGGGCACAGAAATCTTCTGCAAGAGGGACCAGTGTGACACTTCAGGGCTTGGGGCAGGGTGTTTCAAACTGAAATCTGCCTGCTGGGAAATTGCTGTGCCTTGGCTGGAAGGTTGAAAGCAAGCTCTGTGTGAAGGCCAGCAGTGCTGGGGTGAAGTTCAGTGATCTGAAACCCTCCACGCTCCGCTGCCCGCGCCCTTCCAGCAGCTGCTCTGCCACTCTCTTCCCTCCACTTTCAGTGACACCTAAACCAAAACGGAGAGGAGGATGGAGTTTGAATGTTTGGTGATGTCTTGGTGTGTTTTCTCTGCCTGGCCTTTTATTCAGATCGATGCCTTTTGGAGGCTGACTTGGGATAGAGAGCAGCCAGAGGAAAAGGATAAAACAAGGATTTATTTAAAGGTTTCAGTGGGTGCCCTTGGGTTGTACAAGAGTCCAGCTGGACTGCACTCGAGATGCACTCAAAATGGGCACAAAATGAATGAGGTCTCACATTTTTATAAGTTCTGGTCCATCAGCACATTAGAATTAATTGTCCAACCACAGCTCCAGGTTATGAAGCTCCATCCTCCTTGTTTTTCCTTCTCACTTCACCCTTGATTTTGTTCTCAGGCCTGAAAGTTTTCCAAACTAGAGAAGGAATTGTTTTGTCTGCCTGCTCTGTGAAGAGAGCTCAGCAGCACTGAATATCAAACCTCAAACTCCCCACTAAAACAGCCCAGAGTCTAAAAAATCTAAAAGCTCAAACTTAAGGCATCAAGCTGAATGTTTTTGAGAGTCAGGGGTCTGTATCTGCAGAAACTGAGGCTGACAGGTCCCATGGAGCCTTTTTTTGTGCAGTTTGGATTCTCCCAGCCTGGTGATCTGCAATCCAACACCTTCCTGCTGTTGTCACTTGATGTTTAGAGCCCTTGGGTGCCTTTCCAGCAGCCACATTTAAAGCTTGCTCACAAATCCTCAAGGCTTTTGTGGACTTTTAGCAAACACATGAGGTGATAACATTGTTGGAGGGAGCCTGGGGCTGGAGAGGCAGCCTGGAAAAAGCTTTGAAAGGAGCCCAAAGGAGATGTGGAAACCATCGCAAAGCTTCCCAGTGGTTGGGTTTGGGTTCCTTCTCTTCTCCCTTGACTGGAGAGGTTTCCAACTGCCCCAGCTTCACAGGTGCAAATCAAAACATGTGGGTGTTCACAGCTCCTGGAATTGTAGGAAACAAGCCAGGACAATGCTGCTATTCCTTTGATTTTTTAAATTTTTGCTATTCTTTTAATTTTATCGGATGGAACACCATTTAAGGGAACTTTTATTGACTGGGCTCTCATGACTAAAATCAAAATATAAAGGAATCCTGGCCCAAGACAGCTTCATATTTTGCTAAAACCTTTATATAAGGATGACAAAATCCAGGTTCTTCCTTTACAAAGGTATTTGAATTGTTATTATTCCTCCAAAAGCTGATATTTGTAAATGACCACGTCTCTTTAGCTCGACGAGGAATCGCATCTTGAAGCCCCAAAATCATTTTGCTGTGGTCTGTCTGTGCTGCTCAGACCCCACAGGCCCCTGAGCCGTGGAAAAGCAGCTGTGCTCACATTATTTTTATTTCTGGAGGTCAGCTTGGGGGAACCGAAATACGACCTGCAGACTTTGGTTTTTAAAACATTTTTTTCTCTTTATGTTTTTTTTTTTTTTCCTTAGGGGGGGTTACTCTGCTTACACCGGAAACTCTGAATAGGTATATTTGTCAGCTTTTACAGTAAATTTCTTCTTTCCCATCCCCCAAACCCCCAGAAACCACCATCCTTCCCCACCCTAATGCTGCAGGGAGGCTCTTTGATGAGTTGGGGATGAGATACTCCCCAAAATTTTCATTTCTGCTTCTCAAGCAGCTCTGGGAGAGCTCAGATTTGTGGGGTTGATGTTTTCAAGCAGCGCCAAGAACACCAGAACTCTTTCTCATTTGCACTCAAACAAATGAATTCCAGTTAAATTCAAAAAGCAAAACGTGAATTGTACTAAAAGGCCTTAAGGATGTTTGTATGGAGACTTAAAGAACCTTTGTTCTCTTGTAAAATTTCATTTTGAAAGCCAAAGGATTCATGGGAATGCAAGAAACCTGATTCAAAGAGCCACAAAGGATGTCCAGAGAAAGCAAAGGTAGATCAGGCAAAGGCTGGAAAATCATCTTTGCTTCAACTACCATTTAAAAGTAAATTATTTCCTTCGTGTGCATAACAAAGGCAACAGTTCAGTTCATAAATGGAGTTCTGTCTGGCCCTAGAAGGATTTATAGAGGCCAATCAAGATTTCATAATTAAATTATGTATAAGGAGTTAATAAAAAAGCCAAAGTGAAGGTAAAAAAGTAGTTTTTAAAATAAATTAGAGCAGAAATGTTTATTCTGTTAAGTAGGTTTTGAGGTGGATTTATGATCTCTGTATTTAGAATTCCAGTTTTCTCCTCCCAGGAAAGTGCAACAGAAACATCTCAGTGTGCCCAGAATTAAATGCAGCTGGGAGAGATGATCCGAGGTGAAATGATTCATTCTTGTAGGATGTGAATCTAAACAAATGCTCCCAGCATGGAATAATAGTTTCAAATTCAGATTGCAGCTGGATGCCCACCTGTACCTCAAAACCAAAGGCCAGTTGCAATCTTTAAAAATGGAAAACTTATCAATTTGTGTATTTGCACATCAAAGTGCAGTAAAAGGGGCAGGCAGCCACCTCTGCTATCGGTGGCTTTCCAAACACCAGGCTTTGATATTCCCCTGCTTTCCTTCTGCTATCAATTCCCTCCAAACACCCCGGGTAAAATATGAGTTGTTAATTCTGGCTCTGGCAGAAATGTGCTTTCACTGCTCACGTGGTTTGGGGAGAGGCTTTTGGAGCTGGCTGTAAACTTAATTCTTCAAAATGGAGCAGAATTGAGGGCTGTGAGCTGGGAGGGTTTTGGGGTGTAAGATCTGTGATGTCACCTGTTTGTCAACCTCCTGGGCAGGCTACGAGCAAAATTTGTTCAGAACTGAAGTGCAACTCTGGCCTAGGTTGGGATTTCAGCACCTGCCTGATGTCAAAATGAGACATTTAAGTCCAATTAATGATGTTTAAATGGTTTTCCAAGTGAGGATGTTTTCCTAATTTGCTTTCAAATTCATAATTTGCTTTTATACCATCTGTCTAAACAGAATTATATTTTATATATGTCTATAAAAAATATAACATTCTGAATGTGAATATATTTCTTTTAAATACCTAATCTCTACTTTTTTTATGTCCCTGCCTACCCAGTGTGTCACCTTTTGGGTATATTTGGTCAGATTTTCCTTTTGGAGAGTGTGTAAGTGGCATTGAGGGCCACAAAGGAATGGAAGAATAAAATAAAAGTGTTCCTGGTCCAGCCACCAGGCTGCCCTGGGGATTTGGGGTCCCTGAAAGGAAAATAAATGTCATATAAATATTTAAATATCTCTTTTTATTTCTCAGCTTCTGCCCCAGAGCAGCAGCCACAGCCTCGCCCCTACCAAGGTGTGCGAGTGAAGGAGCCAGTGAAGGAGCTGCTGAAGAGGAAAAGGGGGAATGCCCATAATTCCAATGCAACTGCAGCTACAACGGTAGGGGCAAAGCAAAGAGCAGGAAAATTCTCCCTCAGGAGCTCAGTGATTGCCCCTCCCCAGCAGCACTGGGCCAATGAAGGAAATCTTTGCATCTCTAAAGCGTTTTGAAGGCTCTGCAGCCCTGGTGTTACCAGGCAATGCCATCAAAATCTCTTTAGGTGAGGTGCTTTGAGCACCTGAGCACCTTCCATGGATGCCTTCAGTTTGAGCTTTTAGATTTTTTAGACTCTGGGCTGTTTTAGTGGGGAGTTTGAGGTTTTAATATTCAGTGCTGCTGAGTTCTCTTCACAGAGCAGGGAGACAAAAACAATTCCTTCTCTAGTTTGGGACCAAGGGCAACTTTCAGACCCAAAACCAAAACCAGCAGTGAAGTGAGAAGGAAAAACAAGGAGGATGGAGCTTCATAACCTGAAGTTGTAATTAGATAATTAACTCCAATGTGCTGATGGACCAGAACTTATCAAAGTGTGACACCTCATAATCTGTTGTCCATTCTGTGCCCATTTTGGGGTCATTTGGGTGTGGCCCAGCCAGGCTCTTGTGCTGCCCAGTGAGGCCTTTTAATAAATCCCTGCTTTCTCCTTTTGCTCTGGCTGCTCTCTGCTCCAGCTCAGCCTCCATCACTTATTGGAAAGTGCTTTGCACTTGGCAGGATCCTATTCCTAGGGCCTGAAAATGGCTTGGAAGGGAGGCAGCTGGCTCAGGAGTCTAAAACAGACCAGCCAGAGCCATCCCTGGCTTTTTGCTGTTTGTTCCAGGCTGCATTTGCCCTCCCAGCAGGCAGCAGCTTGGCTGGCTCCCCTCTGAGAGAGAATTCTCTCTGCTGCACCAGACTGAAACACAATATAAGGTCCCCTTGAGCTTGTGGGTGTTTGGGGTGGTGTGTCTTGGCAGCCAGGTTCAGTTCTCCTGGCCCTGTGTGGGGTGGGTGAATTCAGACCCTGACATTGATAACCAGTTGATAATGCCTGGATAATGCTTTGTGCTTCTCTAAGTGATTTAATTTAATGCTGATGTGCTTTCCCCCCTGATTTTTATTTTTTTCTTCTCTCTCCCAGGTTGTTTTGCCCCATCAGCCAGTCCCTTCCTACTCACCCATGGGTAATGTATCCCTGACTCTCTGTGACTCTCCAGAGAAGCCTGTGCTGAGCTGGCCTTTAATCCTGTCCTCTTTTCCAGGCCAGCCTTGCATTGACATGGATGCTGCTGCCCCTGCTCTGCCTGCCCCAGAGGAAGGAGCTCTGGCCTCTGGATGGATCCCCCAGTCCTCTCCCACCTCCCTGCAGCCCCTGGCTCAGTGGAGCCCTTACCCTGACTACGTGTCCCACGAGGCTGGCAGCTGTCCCTACACAGCAGATATGTACGTCCAGCCCATGTGTCCCAGCTACACCTTGGTGGGACCCTCCTCTGTCCTCACTTACACCTCCCAGCCTCTCCTCACCAATTTTCCAGTAAGTCAAAACCTTGAAATGACTTTCATTCCCACCTTCTAGCAAGAGCCACGGGGTGTAGTTAGTCTGATTTATTTAATTGCTGTGATGTTGTGTGTCTTTGCATCCCTGCCATGTAGTTTCCTGGGCAGTAATAAGGTTTGAGCAGGGCAAAAAGTTGTGGTTGTGGTGGAATCAGGCAAAATTCACAACCTTTTCCCCAGCTCTCTTCTTCACTCTTCCAGACTGAGCAGGGATTTTTCACTCTTTATTTCCAAGTTTAAAATTTTTAAAAAATGTCGATGGTGTTCCAGGAAGCACATCGATCAGGTGAGGCAGGAAGGATGACTTGGCAATAAATTTCTCAGAAGCTGCTGTTAAAGGATAGAAGAGCAAGGTGAAGCTATGCAAAGATAGCAGAATATTTGGCTTCAGGCCAGACAAAATCTGCTTGGCTGACACAAGGTGATGTTAGAGGGGAAGGGCAGGGAGTTCTGTTCCAATGAACCTGAGGCAGCTGATTTTTCCTTTCTCTGCTCAGTTTGGCTGCTCAGGCAGACCCAGCCAATGTCCCCAAGGCCATCTCTGTGTCCTTGTGGCCCTAAGTGCTGAGGAAGGGCTGGCTTTGGGATGTGGCTCTGCCTGTTCCAGAGGCCACAACGAGCTTGGTGGCAGCAAAATTGGGACTGTCCAGAGGGCAGCTGCCAGCACAGGCTGTGACAGGGGCACAGGGAGGGAACAAAAAGCTGGAGGGACCCTGAGCTGAGCATGACCTGGGCACAGGAGCAGCATCACCCCCAGAGCAGATCTTCCCCCAGAGAGGAAGAACAAGGGATGTTACCAGTGGGATCAGCACCCCCAACCTGTTCTACAGCCTCCTCCCTGCCCCAGCTGGATTATTATCTCATTTTTCTCTATTTCTGTGCCCTTCCCCAGCCCCGCAGCACCACCCCGGCCGTGGTGCCACCGCTGGAGGTGACGGAGCAGCAGCCACCCCTGCCGTACTTCCCGTGGGCACAGCCACTGTCTGCCCTGCCAGCCTCCACCCTGCAGTACCCTGCAGCCTCCTCCTCCTTCCCGGGGCCCCAGCTGGTGCCTGTGCCCATTTCCATCCCCGAGCCAGCCCCGCAGGAGCTGGAGGATGCCCGGCGAGCCATCGGTGCCCTGCCCATCGAGAAGCTGCTCCTGGAAGATGAAGACAGTGATACGTACGTGTTAAACCACGCTCTGTCTGTCGAAGGGCTTTAGGTTGAACATCTGGGGCCTCCTCCTCAGCTGCTCAATGCTCCATCCAGCACCTCAGTGGGTTTTGGGGAGGGAGGAGAAGCAGGCGGGGTAAGGGTGGGAATTTTAGTTTGTGTGTTGAGGGAAATTTGCTTTGTCCTTTGGCGCCCAGCACAAGATTCCTCTGCTGCTGCAGCTCCTGCTGCCTCTCCCAGGCAGCTTTGGATGCTGCACACTTGTGTTCAGCACCACCACAAGATGATTTTCACCCTCATGGTCTCAAAATGACAGATTCCAGCATAGCCAAGGCCAGCTGTAGCATTTGGTGAGGGTACAATTGCCTCTAAATATTGCCAAACCCAGTTCAGTAGGGTTGCTTTCGTGTAAATGCCATGTTTGTGTGTCTTTGACCCGTCCAGGGAGGAACTCCCACCAGATTTAGACCACTAGAAAACATTGGAGGGGGCCTAAATTGACATTTTTCTCTCCTAAATTTTACTCCTCCTTTGGCAATCAAGAAAACGTGAAGTGTAGCTTTGTTCTGCTGGTACAGGTAGGTGCAGCAGTCTGAAAATAAAGCTGAATTAAATGCCAGAGCAGTCAGAGATCCCTGTTTGCAGAGCAGGAATTCACACCAAGGCGTACCTGGAAGCTCTCACCTCGTCTGCCCCTGGAGCCCAGCCCTGCAGGTGTGGAGCAGAGGGTTGGGGTTGTGTTCTTTTAGCTGCAGAGTGGTTTTGGGGCTCTGAAATAATCCCAATTTGAGATGTGGGGCTGATTTAGTGGCTGGCTGGTAGCACTGCCAGTGGACAGACCCTGTCCCACTGAAGTCTCTGGGAATTTTGTCTGAGTCAGGATTGCAATTCATGGCCCTCTATCAGGAGATCATTGGATTTTGCAGAATCTGGACTGCAGCCCATCAAGGAATCCATGGCATTACTGTTATTTAGCAATATTTTCCCTTTTCTGTAGCGTTTTTTGAGTGTGAAGCTGGTGAAGTGCTGAGCCAGGGAACTTTAGTGACCTCTCCTTGGAAAGCTCCCCAGGCCCAGAGGTGCACACAATTCCTTTATGGCTTTCTGATTTCCTCCCCTGGAGAATGAGTAGCTTCATTTTTTCCCTCTGATGCAACTGTAAATATTTTGGTTGAGGTTCAGGAGTGCCATGCCACAGGCAAATACATTTCAGGAGATATATCCCCTTCCAACCCTGGTTATTGTTTTTTTGACAAACTAGAGGCTCTTGGCTGGTGAACACAATTTCTCTGGGTTTTTCTGCTTTCTAAAGCCCAGGATTTTTAGATGATTTTATTATTTGCAAGACTAACTGCAAAATAATTTATTGTACTCTTTATTACCTGGAGTCCAGTTGCCACCCAGGCAATATTTCAAGTGGCCTTACAGTTCATGCCTGGGTGAGGTTGGCAAACTCAGGTTGAAGGTCTTAAAGACTTTCCAAGAGAATTTTTTTATTGAATATTGACAAACGTGAGCACTAAATCATGCAAGTGATCATAAAGTTGTTGGAAAAGAGCAGTAGTTGAGGTTTGCATTGAAATCAGTGGCTTATATTTGCAGAAAAACCCAGCAAAGAAATTAATTCAAAGGAGCTTAATTCATCACTGCTTCCTCCAGTTTTATAAAGTTCAGAGATATTCCCTAGGCAAAGCTGGGATAAAGCAGTTGTGAATCAGCCCTGTGGTTGCTCTGATTGCTTTTCAATTCCTTTCACTCCAATGTATGTAAATTCTGTGTGAACATAAAACAAAGATGAAACTGTTTCATCATTTCTTTCTGGGTTGTTCTGGTTAGAAAAAAAAGACATTTTTTTTTTTCCCAATAAAGATCTACAGTAACTTTGCTATGCCTAGAGTGTTTTATTTCCTATCCACAAGCATTGGTTTAGCAATCAATTAGTTCAATAATATATGTACAGGCTAGAACCAGAGATTAGCTGCCAGGTTTTGTGCTAATTTTACACATTAAGCAGACTAAGAAGGAATTCCATGATCCAGCTGCGGCCTGGAGGCATTTCCTGCAGCAGCCTTTGCTCCTGCAGTTCTGCTTCTATCACTATTATCCTCTTCTGGCACCCTTGGGGACATGTGGGTGTGCAGCCACAGCTAATGCTGAGCTTGACTGAAAATCAGATCAGCCAAAAAACTGAATTTCCACTTCCTGAAATTGCAAGGGGTGGCTCTGGGGTACGAAATTACCCAAGGAGAGAAGCAACTGCCCACCACCTTCTGCCTGAAAAGCATCAAGTATTTCTGTCTGGAGCAGAAAAAATCCAGGGGTTGGTGTGATTGTGTGTGTGGGGAATCTCCTCCTGTTTTAGGGAGCTGGAATTTCCTTCAAGCAGGACCTGGAGGAATGGAAGTGGCTCCAGCCAGAGCCAGATGGCCAAAGTGAAGCAGAGAAATGTTGTCCCCATCACTAAGGGCCACCAGCCATTCCCATGGGCTGTGACAACTCTTGTGCAAAATGTAAGGTCTGGAAACCTCTCACCAGGAATTTTGATAAAAATGAGAGTTCAACAGGTTGATATATTATGAATATATCAATTAGGGAGTTCAGCAGGTTGATATACTACAAATATGTCAATTAGGGAGTTCAGCAGGTTGATAAATTACAAATATATCAATTAGGGAGTTTAGCAGGTTGATATACTACAAATATGTCAATTAGGGAGTTCAGCAGGTTGATAAATTACAAATATATCAATTAGGGAGTGGTTGTTACCCCAGATGGTGAGGTTTCACCAACACACCCAGAGCTGTATCACCCCAAAAAGTGATTTATATATACAATTCCCCAAACTGGGAATTGTGGAGGACTTTGCCACCTCCCAGTGGCGAATCTCAGCTGAAAGAAGGTGCTGAAGTGGGAAAGGATGGCAAAGCTCAGGAGTGCTGAGGGCTCTTGGACACTGCAGCTGCTTTGAGGTAGGAAAGCCCTTCTCGTGGGAATGGGAGTTTTGGGGCTCACAGCGTGGATTTGTGGGTGTAAAACCCCAAAAGTGGCAGTGCTACCCTGTAAAACTCTTTGCTCCCAGCGTGGTCCATGGCCCAGCAGTGATCGGTGTCTTTATTTATCTTAGAATTCTGCATATTTATGCAGCTAAAGGCCTGAGGGCCCACACGTTGGCAGCTGCAGAGCGCATGAAAGCCCTGAGGAGACTCGATGCCAAGGAGCACAGAGGAAAGGTAAAAAGGAGCCACTTTCTCCTGCAGACAAACAGTGGGGTTTGGGGTGGGAACAGCCTTGGAATGACTGACAGCAAGAAACCTTAAAAAATCCAGCTCTGCCCCTCTGCTCCTGCTAGGGAGGCCTGGCACTGATAGACCTCACCTGGGGGCAGGATTGTAAAATTCAGTGGCATGATCATAAATTAGGTGGGGTGAGAATGAGCCCATTCTCTTTTCAGCCCGTGATTCATGGAGTGCTGTGAGAAACTGGTCCAGCAGAATATTTGGGTGTTGTTGGCATCAATCTCCGAGGCTGAAGGTTTTACAGCCAACTGACTTGTTCTGTACCTGATGCAATCGGGGTTTAAAAAAGGCTGGGTTTGGGTTGCCGTCCAAATTGAGGGCTGAAGAACACCCGAGGGAGTCTGGCAAGAGCTGGGAAATGTCCCCATGTCATTCCAAACCATCCTGTGAGCTGTGCTCATTGCTGGCACCACAATCCTTAGGATTTCAGCCAGCACTCACCCAGCCCTTTCCCCACTCCTTGTTTTACAGCAGCAGCTGCTTGCTGTTGCCTTAGGACTTTAGCTTTTATATTTTTCATGTATCTATAATCCTGCAATTCTTTAACTCCCTATATAACTCTATAGTTGTATAACTCTAAAGCTCCATAGCCTGTCAGCCACTGTTCTCCCATTTTATTCAGACAAAATTTCTCTCTAGGCCTGGAACCCCAGGACACTGAAAACTCAGGCCTGACAAGTATAAACAAAAGAGAGCTGGAGAGGGGGGAACAAACTGGGGGTAAATTACTTCATTGCATGGAGGATTAACCCCTGATATATAAATAGACCAAATTACAAAATTTGGAAAAACCCACGCCCATCATCCATCTTGGGTGCAGCCTCTGGGAGGCTTTTGACTACCCAAGGCGTATCTACGGGAAACCTTTAATAAAAACCCCACTTTTATTCTCCTAATCTCGTCCAGCCTGTGTTGCAGGCAGCCAGAGCGAGGCATCCCTGCGGTGTTTGTGTGAGCTGACTCTCACAGCTTTGTGTGCTGCTGCTGTTGCAGACTCCCCTGCTGGTGGCTGTCACTGCCAGGCATGCAGCCATCGTCCACGACCTGATCCAGGCAGGAGCAGACATCAACGCCGTGGACCACAAAGGCCAGTCAGCTTTACACCTTGCTGCAACATATGGCTACACCCAAGTCCTCCAGGTAGGAGAAGCTGTATGGTTTTAATCGCTGGAGGTGTAAAACCTCCAAATAAAATGTTGATGTTGGTGCCTTTAAATAAAGGCAAGAGCTCAGGGAGAGATGGAGACTGGACAAAAGCTCCTTGGGTAAGGAATTGACTTCCCAGGGTGGGTTTTATTCGTGGTTTAGGACTGTACTTGCAGCCTGCTGTGTAGAGAGGAAAATTCTTTAGTGGCTCTGTGGGGGGAAAGAAATTATTTCTGCAGATCACAGCTGTAAATGTGCTGGTGGCAGTCCCCAGGCTGGTTCAGCACTGGAGGGAGTTCACCAGCCAGGAGGTGTGAGGAGAGGAGGTGCTAAAAACAGGGTGAAACCTCCTCCCTGAGGTCACTGTCATCCACACAAAAGCCAAAAATGGTGTCCAGACTCAAGCCAGCAGAAGAGAGATGAGATGTGACCCTGCAGACAGGGACAGGCCAGGCAAAATGAGGAACATTTTTCAGATTTTCCTTCAAAACCTGACTTTTAGGAGAAAATCTTTGCTTCCCCCTTGCTTCATGGATTTCTCTGCAGGCTGAGACTGCACCTAAGCTCTGTGCCAGCCCTGGACAGCAAATTCTCACTTGAAAACAAGCCCTGTGGGAATTTTTGGAAGGCATTCCACAGCAGGGATTAACACCCTGTGAGACTGAAACGCTTCACCATTGGGCAGAGAATGAAATTAATAAAAAACCCACTTGTCTTGAGCCATGCCAGGGCTGAGCACAGGCTGAGTTTGGTGGCTCTGCTGAGTCCCCTGAGGGCAGGGGACAGGGTTGAGGTGCCAGGGGGTGCCTGTGGTGCTGGCACCACGTCCAGCATTCGTTAGCTGTGCCCACACGTGCCCTGGGCCGAGCCCTGAGCGGGCTGTTAATGTGTAACACGGCCAGTTCTCTGGAAAACAGGTGTTTCCTTAAGTAGGAAAAGGGGTTTTCATTCAGATGATGCCAACAAAGCCTCGCAGAGTGCCTTGTAGTGGTTTGGATTGCAGGGTTCCTTTGTTTGGTTTTTCATTTGTGGGTTTCTTTGTTTTGTTTGTTGGGTTTTTTTGGGGTTTTTTTTGCCTTGACATAAAAAGGGAAAATGGGCAAAGACTCGCTCCTCGATATGGTCAGGGCCATGAAAGGCTTTATGGTTTATTTGTTTATTTTATTAGGATTTTTTTTTTTTTTTCTAATGGATTAGCTATCTAATCTCTAATAAGCACCTCAGAGCTAGCTGTCAATATTTGATCTGTACATATTTTATTTTTGTTATGAGAAGATAAGTCAAGCCCTAACCGTTCTGGGGGATCTTTCAGTGGGAGGATTCTGTCCTTAGCTTTATCTGACTTGACACAGATGAGTCACTGCAAAAATTCTCAGTCATTAACGTGAACAACTTGCTTTATTCAATCAAAATAAATAAATAAATTCTCTGTAATAATACAGACAAGGAGCTGCTTAACTCCATTGTGTTAAATCTATAATTTCCTCATAGAAAAGAGTTCTAAAGTTTTGATTCTCTGCTAAATCCAAGAAATTTTCATCTCCATGGCACAATTCCTGGTGTTTCTGTGCCCTCATTGCCACAAGCTGAGGGTTTAACTTCACACACTGCTGCACACTGAAAACAAAAAATAAATAAATCCAGCCTGAGAATTGTCAGTGTTGAAAAATTTTTAGGCTACACCTGTCAAGGAGAGATTTTCATTTGTCCTTGTCCAGGATCACTCAGAATAAACACGTACTGGTGTTAGTGGTGTCTCTGCCTAATCCAGGGGGAAGGTGAGGAGTCTGACACTCCTGAGCTGGGATCTGTGGCTGAATTTTACAGCTCTGAACCGAGAATCTGAAAAGATAATTAGGTGGGAGTTAGGAAAACAGGGAATGTGTGACCACCTTGAATGTCCCTGTTGGGAATTCCGACAGCACTGGAATCTAATGTCAAATAATGGCTTTGTTTGTAGTTAAATTATCATTATCTGGTGTTGTTTGAGTTCACATTTTGTTAGTTTTGGCTGATTTTGGCTTGCACAATGTTCTGCCAAGCTAAAATTCTGCATTTCTCTGTTGCCTTCAGGTTATCCTGTCATTGTGTTTCCCTCTGGATTTGGAAATGAAGGATTTTGAAGGTAAAAACCTTTGCACAAGTGGTGTGAAAACCTGTATTGGATATTCCATTGCGTGATGCTCGTTGGGTTTTTGGGGATGTGATGGGAGGCCAGAGCAGGCTCAGAAAATGCCTTGGCGGGGGGGAAAGAGCTGTGTCTGTTCACTCAAATGCCACAAAATTCATGATGGCTCAGGGGGGGGATTCAATTGGAACTAAAACCATGCTGGAATGTCCAAAAAAATCCATAGAGGCAGAGAAAAACCTGAGAAGGGCTTGTGCCTCAACAACACCTGCATAAATTGAATAAATGATTGAATAAATGATTGAATGACTGATTGAATAAATGATTGAATGAATGATTGAATAAATTATTGAATAAATTATTGAATAAATGATTGAATAAATGATTGAATGAATGATTGATTGAAAGAATGATTGAAAGAACGCTCTCTGTGCCAGCCCTGCCTCCTCTCTGCACATCAGTATTTTCCTGGCACTGTCCTCACCTCCATCCCATATTTCTTTTCCAGGCCATACCCCTCTCCACTGTGCTGTCCTGGCCCACAACACCCTGCTGAGGGATCAGGGCAGCCAGGCCCTGACAGAGGAGCAGCACAGGGAGCTCCAGCAGCAGAGCAGGGAGCTGGAATCCTGCATCCATCTCCTGGTGCAGACTGGAGCCTCCATCTACAGCCGGGTGAGGATGGGCTCGGTCATCCCTGGGTTTGTCTGGCAATTCTCCCCTGTCTGGTGCTCAAAACACAGAATTGGGGAAGGAATGAGCTGCTGGGACAAGGGGCAATCCTGTTCTCCTCCCAAGGGACTGATGGCAGGGTTAGGTGTTGCCTTTTGGAGTTCCTGAAGCTGACCCTGGACACTCAGAGGGTCACTGGAGGGAGGGAAATGCTCCCCATCAGCTGCAGAGCTGGCCTGGGTTTCCTCTGATGGGTTTATGGGCTATCTCCAGCTTGTCCTGCAGAACATTTCTTATTTGGCTTGGGTTCTTTTATATTCTTTTTCTCTGCTTTTAAATAGGATGTGAAAAGCAACAAGACTGTTCTTCATTACACAGTCCAGGATGGCAATGTCTCCCTGCTCAGGTATTTCCTGGAGCTGAATGCTTTCAAGTCCAAGGATTTTGTCAATAACAAGGTAATTTTTGTCAATGACAGGGGTTTTTTTTACAGAGGGAAAGATCAAAAGTTGCGAATCTGAACTTCTTTTCAACCCCAAACTGCATTTTCAAGTAAACAGGCAATTCACCAGGAAAGCAGCACCTGGCTTGAACTCTGCCATGAAAAGCAGGGCCCTCTCCCAGCAGGAGCTGACAGAACGAGAAGGAGATAAGCAGAGAGGAGGAAGAACATGAACTTTAGGTTAGGTTGAGGAATGAGAAAACAGCCCTGCAGTGATGTAAGGTTTAACAGCAGCACAACACTGAGAGGTGGCACTTGAGGGCAGCCAGGTACAGATTGATCTCTGCTGTCAAATGTGGCATCACAGGAAGGACGAAGTTCCTGTTTCTGTCAAGGGACATGGGGATTCTTTCTGCCTTAAACATTGTTTGCAGATTTTCTGGCACAGCCACCCCTAGGTTGGGTAAAGGAAGCTGCAAACCTCCCCAGTGCTGCCCCACACCTCACCTGGGAGCAGATCCTGAGCGCTGATCATCTCACACAGCTCCACCCTTCCTGCCAAACAAAAATCCTGACATTCCTGGGAACCTCAGCTGAGCCACCACTGTCCCATCACCCAGAGCTTTGGCTCTGGACAGGCTCTCAGCAGGGCTAAGGGGGTGATTCTGGGTGCTTCCCCCCTCTGTCCTTCACCTTGGAGGAAGGGGACAAGGCTGGGGGTCCCTGGTTTTCATTTCAGCAGCCGCAAACATTTCTCTCAGCCTGCAAACTCCCCAGAGTTTGTGTCCCTCAGGAAGGAACTGGATTTCTCTGTCAACTCCGTTGCTCACTGAGGCAGACAAAGGGCAGCTTCACTTTTTTTTTTTTTTTTTACCCCTCCAGATTTCTGTTGGACTGGAGAAAACATATTTTGGGTTGTGTATGAGGGTAATGGCACCAAGCTGGTGTTTTTCTGTCCAGTGAAGGGCTTTTCACTGCATTCTTTCTCTATCTTTAAAGACCCTTCAGGCAGGTGAGAGCCTGTCCAGGGGAGTCTCTGTTGTCTCTTGATCACAATCCTGGGAGAGCTTCCTCCTGTGATAGGGATCACTTGGAGTCTTCAGTCTTGTTGCTGAGCTGCTTGGGGCAGAGAGAAATCCTGGCTTTTTTAGCTCTTTGAAGCATGAAGAAAGCAAGGAAACAGCCATGCTTAGATGTCCCTGCTTCACCCACTGCTTGTGCTTGTCTCTCTCTTTGTTTCCATGGTGTTTTCACAATGAGAAAAATATTGAAGCCTTGGAGGTGTTTTTCATCTGGAGGATTCCTGGAGCCCACTTTGCCTCAAAGAAGACTTGTTAAAGTCAGCCTGAGGCTTCAAGGTCAGGCCTTGTCAGATTGCCTCGTTATCTTAGCCCGTGCCTGAATTTGGAAGCTCTCAACTGCAGATCATTCCATTTTAACAAGAAATCCTGTAAAGAGCTTGTAACCATCCCTTGACTTTCTGGAATAATAAACTCGACAAGGATCTGCCTGTTCAGGGCTTGTAAAACATACCTTGTCTGAGAAAAATCATTAAAATTCTGCAATTTTATTTTCTGCTCCAGCTCTCCCTGATGGCTCAGTGGTTAACAGGAAAATCACATTTTTCATTTAACATCTGAACGACTGGAATATTAATCCAGGCTGCAATTTGTGCCCAACCATTCCAATGTCATGACAAACCCATGATTGTTTCCGAGAGGAAAAAAAAAAAACCCAAGCAGCTGCCTCAATGAGACTCTTGCAGACTAAAAATACCTCGCCTTGTGCTTTTGTTTATCAGCTTTTTCTCATTTTCAGCCGTTACCAGTCATACCTGACCAGACAGGGCACAGATTTCTACACGGTCTGGTGGCACCAGAGCTTCTGCAGCACCCTCCATCCATGCCTGGCTTCACAGCCAGCTCTGTCCTTCCTCTGCAAGTCCTGTCACTGGAGCAAATCCGTGCTCCAAGTGGGAATTTGCATCTTCCTGGCACTTGGAAGTGCTGGAGAAGGGGGCAGTGAGGATGCACAAATGGATCTGGTGGAGCTTTGTGTGGTGGGCAACAGCGTGATGTGTTTGGTGTCTATAATACAATTTAATGTTTCCCAGTGACATATTTCCATTCCTTCTCTTTTTCCAGTGACCCGCCAGGTCTCTGTTTCCATGAGGATATGATTTAAGGAGGATTTCAGAGCAGTTTTAGGGAAGATTTCAGAGCAATCATACATGAGGGTATGATTTAGGAGGGGTTTCAGAGCAATCCTACATCAGGATATGATTTAGGAGGGGTTTCAGAGCAATCCTACATGAGGATGTGATTTAGGGAAGATTTCAGAGCAGTTTTTGGGGGGTTTCAGAGCAATCATGCATGAGGATATGATTTCGGGAGGATTTCAGAGCAGTTTTAGGGAAGATTTCAGAGCAATCATACATGAGGATATGATTTAAGGGATGATTCCAACAACCAGGGAATGTTCCTGCTTCAGGGCTGTTTATCACCTCCACCCAAAGCACCAAAACCCCCCAATCTATGGAATTCTAGCAAAGAAAAAAAAAAATCTGAATCCACAAACCTCCTGCCTGGGAGAAACAGAGCAGAGATCCTCCCTCCCCTCCTGCTGATAAATCCCCTGAGGATTCCTCTCTCGTTTCACATCTCCATTTCTAGGATGATTCTGGGGAGATGGAACAGCTCACCAGGGGGTTCATTTGGGGTTTTCACTGCTTTTTTTCCCCCCTTCCCTCTGCTTTAGGCCCACGGCAACACAGCCCTGCACATGGCAGCTGCTTTGCCTGGTGACAAGAACCAGAAGGAAATCATCCAGCTGCTCCTGGAGCACGGGGCAGACCCGAGCATCCGGAATTTGGACAATGACCAGCCAATCCACATGGCCCCTCCTGGAAAAGCTGGGGATCAGGTATGGGATCCACACTGCTGCTCTCCCCTAAGGGCCCCTGCACACTCCAGGGGTGGCTGGGTTTCATCCTACAAGGAATAAAAAACATTCCTGGTGTATTTGGATGTTTATTTAGTTGCACACGTACACGTAAATAATTGTGTGTGTGACTGTTTTGGGTGGCTCAGGTGGTGATTCCTGAAATTCCACATTTTTTTGGCAGGTCAGGCATTTGCTGAAGAAAGGGAAAGTCACACCTGCCTTCAACTCCTGCCACAGAAATGCCAGATCCTGAGTTAACTGCAATTTCTGGGACAGCTTCCACTCCAGCTTCTGCCTCCTGTAAAAACTGGGAGGACAAAACTGCAGCACATCCCTGTTCCTCCAGGCTTAAACCAGGGTGAGATGAGAGTGTTTCTCAACCTGTGGCCACGAGCAGCACATCAGGCAGCAGAAGATGAGCTTTCAAAAGGTTGAAAACTCAATTTTGGTGACAGAGAACGTGAATAAACCTCCAGCAAAGAGGTGAGCAAACCAAGTAGCTGCTACATCAATAAGTAAATATTCCAAATAAGTTCAAAACACAGCCAAGCTGTGATTTGGTAGCAGCTGAAAGCCTTGGAGGTAAGAGAACACAAGAGTTTGGTTATAAAAGGTTGAGAACTGCTGCTCTGAGACACCCCCAAACTGTGCCTGTACAGAGGGACTGCTGGAAATGCTGCAGCCTCTGAGATGTGCAGTTACCACTGACCCTGCTCCCCTGGGAAGATCCTGGAGAATTTGAGTCAGCCCTGGCTGGATTTCACCCGAGGGAATGGACATCCAAACCCAGGAGCCCCTCAGGAGGGTCCTGCAAGCTGGAACTCCCCATTCCCAGCACCTTGGGAGGGCTCTGGAGCAGCTCCCCATGGCCAGGCTGTCACAGAAGAACCAGGTGCTGTAAGAACAAGGACTTGGGGCAGGCTTGTGTGGCTTCTGGGGGGAGACTTCCAGTCCAATCCAGTCCAAACCAATCCAATCCAGTCCAATCTGAGTCTCCAGCTCAGCTGGCACAGACCAGCTCTGGAAGCCCCTCAGGTGGGGAGCTGAGCCCTCACCTGTGTGGCAGACAGACAATTCCTTTGGGTCTCCAACAGCTTCCAGGGCAGCAAACCCCTGTGGGTCTGTGCTCAGCATGGTCAGGGTGCAAGGGGTGAGTGCTCTCCTACTCCCATTCCCACCTGAGTGGGGTTGAAGAGATTTTTTTAAGCGTTTCTGTGAAATGATTTGTGAATTGCTGTGCAATCAGTGACTCTGCTGGGGCACAGACTGAAGGTGGGTGCCTGGAGGGAGGCCAGGCTGTGTTTTGGCAGAGGCTGTGAGCTCAGGGCTCACTCTGAGCTGCATTTTGCTGGTTTCTCAGCGTGCACAGGTGCTGTTCTCCAGCAGGATGAGCAGAGAGATGAAGGGCAGAGCTCTAAAATCACTGCAGCCACATCCTTGAGCACCCATGGGCTGCCTCAGTGGGATTTCCTGAGGCTCCGGAGTGTTTAAACAACTGACACAAGCTCTTAAGAAATGCAGAGAGTTTGATTTTCCAGCCCTCCTCTCTGCTGTTGGGCCATTGCCTCTCACTACAGGTATCTACAATCCTGCTGACAGAGAAGCAGACGTGTATTTGCATGTGTTTGCATAAATTTTCATGCATCTGAGCACAAGCCAGCAAAAGCCTGTGCTGTCTCACTTGGAAGGATGTTACAATGAGGCCTGAATGGAGTGAGAACTGAATCCATGAGTTAGTACCGTGTGTCAAGGCAAAATGAGGGATAAAATCAATTTGTGGAACCTGCCAGCAGCAGAGCTGTCAAACTGTGAGCAGCACGTGGCACGTGAAAATGTAAAAAGCTTTTTGCCATCTAGAAATGTCTGTGAGGTGACTGAAGTCCTTTGGCAGCAAGTGACAAAAAATACAGTTTTCTTTCCTAGAGTGGCTTTTCTGTTTATCACGTTGGGTGTTTCATACAAAGCAGGGTTGACGGGAGTCTGGAATCATCACCACCTCCAGAATATCAGGGAAAATATCCTTTTAGGGGAGGAATGTGGCTCCATTAAAGCATCACCCTGGCAGCTGCTGCTGCTGGGAGCTGATGGATGAGGTTTGCAGTGGGAAGAGCCCGTGACAGCCCCAGGATTCCTCCTCTCTGTGCTCAGCTTCCCAAAACTCAGCCAGCAGAGAGGCCTGCTCTGAAAGCAGCAGCCACAATCCACAAGCTGCTCCTGTTGGCTTTGGATTGGAGCCACCAGACTGTTGGAAGCTGCTGCTTCCCCCTGCGTGTAAAACAATTTTCCCTTTCCCATTTCCTGGCCTGGCTGGGAAGAAAAACCACTTTTAAGGCTCAAACCTGTCCTGAGTGCCTTCTCTGCTGGGGTGTATGTCACTGATTGAAGCAGTTCACTGTTCACCCCTCAATTTTTTAATGCTGCTTCAGGGGAAATTTAACTTCTCTGAGCTCAGCATTGCTGGCAGTGTGTGATATCCCTTTATTTGCACAGTTTATCTCTTCCGACCTGTGGCTTTGGATAAGTTGTTAATAACAAAGGCTCGTTATCACCAAACAAACGCTCTGAAGTGGCACCATAGAAAAGCTGTCAGTCGGTTGGCAAGTGAAACTTTTAGATTAAATTCTCTGGGAGAGAAGCTGAAAATAAGAACCTTTTCTTTCCTCTCTAACTGTGGGTGATTTCTGGAGTTATTCATGGCTTTGTAAGCACGAGATGATCCTCGGGTTTGTGTTTATAGAGGCAGTCAGGGCTTCACCTGGCAGGGACTGATGAAATGCCAGCCTTTCAGGAGAGCCAGCTCTGGTTTAGGTATTTCCTTTACCTCCCTTTTTATTTTTGGGAGGGATAAAGGAGGGAAATAATACATTTGTCACAGCAAGAAGACGCACAGTCAACCTCTGAATGGCTCCTCTGTTGTGTTTTTTTCCCTTTCTTGTGTCAACAAGGCCTTGTGTCAACAGCCAGCAAGCTTTTACTTGTCCTGAGTGTGTCCCCTGGGGCTGTTGACAGGAAGGTGGGGACAGCATCTCAAACTTGTTTCCAGTCTGGCACTGGGAGGATTGCAAAACCACTGGAGAAGGAGCAGCAGGGAAAGAGGAAGAGGCTGCAAGGGATGGACACGGTGCTGCTTCTTTGATGGGAGCTGATAAAACCAGGAGATTTTGGAGTGTAGAAACATTTTGCTGGAAATGTTTTTGTCTCCTCCACTGAGGAGGGTTATTTTTTTGGCCTGGATCAGGCATCATCCAAGGATAAGGATGGGATTTCGGGTGTTTTCAGTGGCAGTGCCCAGCAGTGGACTCAGGGATGGGCACAACCACAGCTCTTGCTGTGCCAGAGCAGTCCCAGGGAGGATCCACACCACGATATATTGCTAAGTGTGCAGCCTGCCAACAACCCACCAGAATGACACATCCACCTCATCTGGAGCTCACAGATACCTTGTCAGAATCCAGCACTTGCCCTCCATGCTGTGCACACTTAGCCTGCTGCTGTAAGATGTGTTTTAATGAATGTTTTTAAACCCTTCTTTATCATGTCACCAAACCCTTTTACCCCCTGGCTCTCCTAAGCTCAGGCCGACCTTGCCAAGCCATGGGGAGGATGTGGGCACCCCATTTCCTCTAGAAGCCTCAAATTTCTTGCCTCAGCCTTATCTTCTCCTGGCTTTTTCTTTTTGCTGATAAGGGGCTCTGACGTGTGGCTCGCTCCTGAGGCAGCAGGCAGGAGCAGCTGGCACTGGGTGAGCTCTGGGGCAGAATTTCAGCCCTTCAGTGCCCCAAAATATCCCTCAGGGGCTGAAGCAGCTGCCAGCACTACTAAAATGACACTTGCTGAGGTGTCCCTGCACGGGGGTGATCACACCTTTAACTGCTGCAAAGTTGCAGCTCTTTATAATTTATATACTATTACATATATTTTGCTGTGACCTCATGAATTTATCACTTGGGCCAGCACTGAGATTAATCAGGGGAGATATTATTTGAAGTTGTCAAAACATTTTTAAAGCATGTTTTAGGGAAAAAAAACCCAACCCAAAACTGCTACCTTACATAAGGTAAAGGAACTGGGAAGATTTTCAGTTCAGGGTAGAAGTGTCTGGATGAGGTGAGCAAACAGCTGGAAAGAATTCATATTTCTCTTCACAGGTGTAGTTATTTTCTCTTTTTTATGGAATTTAATATGGAGAGATCTTTCTTTCTCTCTTTCTCTCTCTCTTTCTCTCTTTCTCTCCTGGGTGCTCAGCTGAGAAACTGAGTTTGCCTCACCAAGAGGAGGCAAGACAAAATCTCCCTCAGAGCTGGGTGATGCACAGTGCTCTCTGGGAAAAGCTGGATTAAACATGGACCTTTTCTCTGCTGGAAGGGGCGAGTGAGACCTTTTATGTGACTGAATAGGCTGCTCAGAATCTCATCCTCACCTCTGTGACAGCAGCCAGAAGAGAAAAGCACTGCCCTTTAGCACATGAAAAGCCACCAGGCTTCAGCATTTGCACCAAATGATTTATTTGTATCAAAAAGAGCAGGTTTAATGACAATTGTTGGATAAGGCAGCTTCAGATTTATTTTAAAAAACAGCAACAACAAAATAAAAACAGGGAAAAAAACCTCACCAAACCACCACAAAACACCTCTGACCATAGATTAGTGTAGTGACAGCATCATGTAAAAAACTGTGCGAGTAGTGAAGAATAAACTGGACTGTGTTAAGCAGCTCAACTTTGCATAGTTCATGGGCAATTTAACCTGATTTGGGTACAGTGGATGTGTGAAACCACAGCCCCCATTAGCTGTAGCAAATGTCACAGCTCCTGTCCCTCCTGAAGAAGTCCTCGGTCACGGCCAAGGGTGGCAGGAATTCCATGCAGGAATTCCAGTCCGTGCTGGGGCAGGGGAAGCACTGCGGGCCCCTGCTGTCCGTGCTCAGGGAGCCACAGGCTGTGCAGCAGCAGGCAGGGCTGGGCAAGGGACAGGGCGGGTGGCAGGGCCACTCCTCCATGGGACAGCTGAAGGGTTTGGTGTCCAGAGCAGAAGGTGGGCTGGGGGTCAGCGGGGTGAGGGGAGAGAGCTGAGGGGGAGAGCAGCTGGAGCTCCATGGGCTGGGCAGGTCGGCTGAGCTGGGCGAGCTGGCAGCCTGGAGTTGGAGAGAGAGACGAAGAAAAAGGAAAAAATAAAGGAGATTTCAAGGAAATGCAACCAGCAGCCAGAATTCCTGTGCTGTTGCCTTTCTCAGCAGGCTCTGGCTGCCCAGGGAGATCTTGGAGGTCTAAACCCAAAGGCATTTTCTGTTAGTAGGGACAATCCCTAGCAGGAACTCTGCTGCTATTTGCAGAAAATCTACAGGACCTCTAGAAGGACCATTCCCCATCCTGCAGCCTCTCCCAGTTTATTTGGGGCTCCCCAGGGGAATGCATTCAGAGCCCATGAGCACCCCAGGCTCCTAAAAGCAGCCAGATTCCCACATTGCTGCTGGATGTGCCTCCCTGTCCCCCTTGGGGACACCTTGTGGCTGCTCCCCGGGTCCCCCAAGCTCACCAGGCCCTGGCTGGAGCAGAGCTGGACTGGCTGGAAGGTGTCAGGGCTGTAGTGTGAGGATGGCTGGAAGGCACTGAAGGCTGGCTCAGAGGGTGCATCCGACTGCAGGCAGGAATCTATCAGCTGCTCCAGGTATCCTGGGCTCTCCTCACAGGAGAGGCAGCTGGAGAACTGCCAGGATGGGCAGCAGCTGGGCACAGGAGGGATGGGTTCTGCTTCAAAAGGTTCTAGGAGAGAAAGGAGAGCAGACAGCAGCAAATCAATCCGTGTCTGGCTGGTGTTTGCTCTCCCATGCTCAGTAACCCTGTGAATTTTGACATTAAAATAGGCCCCTCGAGGGCAAGGGGAATTTTGTAGGAAAGCAGACACCGGCAGGGAAGATGCTCAAAAGCAGGTGAATAACTCAGGGAATCCAGCCCCCTCAGCTATAAAGCTCCTTAAATGCTGGGAACTCTTCTGGCCCCCAGGCATTTTGGACAGGGATCCAGCTGGAAACTCTCTCTGACTCTTGACCCTCTGGCCTCCCTTCTGTGCACTGTTTGCAGCCCCAGAAGGTACCAGGCAGTGATTTGTGTTTCCCAAGCCTGGCAGATGTGCCTTTGCCTCATCTCCAGACCCAGGACATCTACACCTGCAGGAAAAAGGGGACAACAGGAGGATAATTTGCTTTTTTATCCTCCAAACAGCCAGACAGGAGACAAACTTCTGAGCAAGCTGAGGCTGATGTGGCACTGTGACCACAGAGTGTTAGTGGCCAAAGGGTGAGTTCCTGGAAAGCTCACAGCAGATCTGACTTTTCAGAATTATTATCTTTTCACACCGAGTTCAAATGCGGTTTAAGCCCTGTCCACGTGGAGGGCACAGGTCTGAAAGGGGTCAAAGGTGGCTGTGTTTAGTGTTTAGCTGGCTGTGGGGCGTGAGAAACACCCAAAATACATAAACTGATGGAGACTTTCCAGCCTGAAAAGGCTTTGGCATGTCAGCTTTGGCGTGTCTCACGTTTCTTTATTAACATAAGCAAATGGATTCCCAGCTATCGATCATTTAACAATTTCCTTGTCCATGCAATGTGTGCATTCACAGCCTTGCCTCTGTGCTTTGGCTGGGGATAATTGAAGGATCTGTGAGCCCAAAGTGCCCCTCCCCTCACCCCTTCCCCCTTTTCCTCGGATATTCACAGGCAGGAGAGAAGAGAACTCTTGGTGGTGTTGAAAATCTGGTATTTCTCTCACTCCTATGGATGCTGGCAGGAAAGGGAGAAGGGAACAGAACTCAGCCAGGTGCTCCAGGGCACTCTGCCCCTCAGTGACACCCACAGACTGGGAAAGGTGATGTTATTCCCTAGGGATGAGCATCCCTGCCCGGAGGGGATGCAATTCCTTGCTGTGGGCAGAATAACCTCCAGAAAGGAAAGCAGCCTGCGCTCCTGATCTGCATCCCACGGGCTCCTGGCAGGGTTTGATTGGCCACTCCAAGGGTGGAGGGCTGGGAAGGCTCGGGGCTGTGGGAAAATTTGGGAATGGGGCGGGAAGGGCCGTGTGGATGGGCTTTGTACCAACCTGGGTGAGGCGGAGACACAGACTCTGCAAACTGGATGCTGCCGCTGCTGCTGCCCCAGGAAACCTGAGCAGAGAGAAGGGAAGGAGTTGTGGCACAGAGCAAGGTGAGTCCGGATTTCAGAGTAAACTCTTGAAAGAAACCTTATTTCCCTCAGAGCTGTGGCTGGGAAAACCTCCCCGGTATTGACAGGATATGAGATTAATGTGCTTAACAGGATTTTTCCTGGTGAGAGCATTGGGAATCACAGCACAGAACCGGTGTGGAGCCCCTGAACCGGCTCCTTTTGCTGCAGCCCCGATTCTACAGAGCTGCCTCCGAGACTAACGTGTGTTAATTTCCAGGAGCGTGAATTCCACGGTGGAGGGAATCCCAAGGAATTCGTAGGGATGGATATTTCTGGGAATGAGTAATTAACTAAAGAGCGCCGCAGGTATCCCATCGGACTGGGTGGATGCCGTTTGAGAAGCAGCACCGGCAGCGCTCCTTGGAAAGGAACAGCTTCGGGTTTTTTAAGGAATGTTGGAAGCTGAAGCAAGACAGATCAGCCACTTCTAGGAACCTGCTGGAAGAGAGAAATCCACCCCAAAGGCAATGGGAGTTTTGACGCTTGGGGACCAGGATTTCACTCTGCACCTACAAATACTGTTGGGATTTTTCCCCCTCAGCTTTCATTGATACAGCCCTCCACTTCATTTCCTTTATTCAAGATGCTCTCGAGTGAGCAGCTCATTTCCCTGGCAACAACTTCTTAGCACATCCCGTGCATTTAATCCCTTCAACAGTGGCTCCTCTGGGCTGAGAGTGCCTTTTCTCCCTGGCGCAGATGTGACAAAGCTGGCAGAGACGGAGTCCCCAGGCTGAGCTTTTCTCCTCGCACATCCTGCCAGCCCAAAGCCTCGGGGGTTTTGGGGAGGGCCATACCTTGTGCGGGTCACCGAGGTGACTTCCCTCACTGCCACTTTTCACTTTTTCCTGTGTGGGCACCGCAGGGGTTGTGTCAAATGCTGGTGGGAAGTGAAAAGCGGTTCCATGCAGCCCTGGGACACCTGGCTGTGATGAAGAGGCTGCAGGGGATGAGTGACCCAGCGTTTCCAACCCCTCTCTTCACCCAGACCTCTCTGCCCCTGGCTCTCAGGCTGATCTTTGTGCAATCAGCTGCAACGAGGTGCAGAAGCTGAAATCTGAAAGGCTTCAAGAGCTGCAATGTCACGAACCAGGAAGAAAAAAAAAAGGATTTGCCAAGCTCTTTATGCAAATCTCCGGAGTGGCTGGAGCTGGAGGAATCCTACAAAGGCTGGAAGAGGGAATGAGAGGGAATGTGCACGTGTGTGTGTGTATGTGTCTGTGTGTGTGAACACGCCTTCCTCCAGAAGGGATCCTTCCATCGTGGAGGGGAGTGACTTTTCTGGAGCAGCAGCTCTGCTTTCTCCCTGTATTGCTCAGATTCTCACTCCCTTAGGTCACTGCTGCAGCTACTTGGAGTGAATGTTCCTTTCCCCTATCCTCACCAGCCTGTTCCACTCAGATTTTGGCCCAGAGATTACAGTATTGACAAAAAAAAACCCCCAAAAACCCCCAAACAAACAAACATTTAAAGGTCCAAAGCAAACCCCACAATATTTTGACTCACTGCTGAACCAGTGGCTGCTTGTCGTGCTCTCCTCTGCTGCAGCAACTCCTTGACTGTGATCTTCACCCTCACACCTTGGTACACCTTGGGCTTTCCTGGAAGAATTTGTGGAAAAACACTTTGCAAGGAGGGGGAATCTCAGAGCAAACAGCAAATCCAGCAGGTTTACAGGTGTGCTCTATGTGGAGAACAATTACACTTAACTTGGTCTCTGTTTGCAATCACACTCAGAGACACAATTTAACACCTGCTTGGGACAAGCAGACACTCATGAAAGTCTTGCTGTTGACAATATTTAATAACCACATGTTTTATTCTTCCCTATCTCCTTTTTCCCCCTTCTCCCCTTCCAGCCCTCCCAATACCAAGCTCCATCTGGTGCTGCTGCTGGATTCATTTTAATTCCTGACATATTTGCCTCTCTCTGAACGTGAAAATTAATGTGGGAAGCACTTCATCTGGCACATGAAGCCCAGGAATAAAACAATGGAAATATGTGGGTGGTTATTCAGAGAGCTAAACAAAACACTATTAAAATGGCTTCTTTCTTTCAAAGCCTAGATTCTCTCTTTATTCTGCTCATGTACAACCCCTCTTTATTTCAAACAAGAATTTAGGGTGTGTTTAATCCAGCCAAAACCAACCAGCAACCACCAGTCACCGCCTGATGAGGGATTTTTAGGACAGGAAATGACAAAAGAATTTATTTCTTCTGAAAACCCACTTGTTGTACTCATGGTAAAACACTCGGATCCTCTGGCAGTTGTTTCTGTCCTAACTTTCTGCTGGTGTTTTAATCCAAACCACACAACAAAAGGAAGCACATCCAGACTGGTGTCAAAAAACGCCAGAGCAAGGAGCAGACAACCCCGAAGGAGGCACCAAAAATAAACCCCCAGCAGGAGAACAGCAGTGCCAGAGCTAAACCCGACCTTCCAGTGCCACCTCTGGGCACGGAACGCCTTCTCCAGGGCAGCTGCACCGTGCCAGGAGATGCTGGCACAAAACCAGCGCTGGGTTTGCAGGTTCTGCCCACACCCCCAGGGAATTCTGCACTGCAGGCACTGTCCCCTTCTGCTGGGACCCCTGCCAGTGCCCCCGTGATGCTCTGGGTGGGGACAAGCTGTGACAGGCAGCCGGGTCCCTCCAGACAGGGCTGCCCTTAGGGCAGTTTGCTGAGCTGGGCTCAGCTGGGGATTATTCAGGTCATGTTTTGGTGTTTTGTTTGGGTTCAACAAACTAAAGGTGGGGAAAATGAGGGGAGGGAAGGGTGGGATTTAAGGAGAACAGCCTAGTTATCAGAGCTCCCTGCAGCCAGGGAGGGCTCTGAGGTAGCAGCCCCTTCTAGCAGAGTCAAGGGTGGGATGGTGAGCAGGGAGCAGAGTGATGGGTTTGGGGTCAGGGTGGGCAGAGCAGGTGGGGAATCAGGAGCAGGGTGACAGGTTGGGGTGGGGTTGGGGTCGAGGAGCAGGGTGGTGAGGGTGGGCTGCAGGTCAAGGGCAGGGTGATGGGTTTGGGAGTCAAGGGATAGGGTGATGGACTGGAGGTCAGGAGCAGGGTGGCCAGGGTGGGTTGGGGGTCAAGGGGCAGAGTGACAAAAGTGGGTTGGGGGTCTAGGAACAGAGTGATGATTCTGGGGGTCAGAGAGCAGGGTGATGGGGCTGGGTATCGAGGGAAAGTGGGGTGACAAGGACAGGGAGTGGGGTCAGGGAGTGGGGTTGGGATTCAGGAGCAGCGTGGACGGGGTAGAGTGTGCGGGGAGGGCACCCGGAGATGCAGGGGGAGCACAGGAATGTGGGGAGGGCACAGAGGTGCGGGGTGGGCACCCAGAGATGCAGAGAGGGCACACAGGGATGCAGGGAGGGCACACAGAGATGCAGAGAGGGCACCCAGGGATGCGGGGAGGGCACAGAGATGGCACACAGAGGTGCGGGGAGGGCACCCAGGGATGCGGGGAGGGCACCCAGGGATGCAGAGAGGGCACCCAGGGATGCGGGGAGGGCACCCAGGGATGCAGAGGGGGCACCCAGGGATGCGGGGAGGGCACCCAGGGATGCGGGGAGGGCACACAGGGATGTGGGATGGGCACCCAGGGACGCACGGAGGGCACCCAGGGACGCACGGAGGACACCCAGGGATGCGGGGAAGGCACAGAGGGATGTGGGGTGTACACACAGATGTGCGGGGTCCCCAGCCACCCCCCGGCCGGGGGTCGCAGCACAGCCAGCCCTGCCCCAGCCCCGCTCGGTACCCGCCGAGCCCCGTTCCTGCCGGCAGCGCTGGCACCCGGCGGGCAGCAGCCGATCCTGCCGTGCCTCCTCCCTCCCTCCTCCCCGCCCTCCCCGCTCCCTCCTGCCTTGGCAGGCGGGATCGCCTCGCTGGCGGTGACCCCGAAACGGCCCCAAAACGGCCCCAAAACGGGGTGCAGGGGGCCGGGAGAGGGGGGCACAGAGCGGGGCTTACCGGACATGCCGAGCCGGAGCGGGCAGCACCTCGCCAGGTGCCCGGTGCAGCAGCAGAGGTGGCCCCGGCCCCACAAGCTGGCAAAGGGGGGCAAGAGGAGTCAGGCTTGAAATTTGGGGGTGAAGGGACCTGCCTGCCTGGTGCCAATGGCAGGTGGATCCCGACAATATTATTGTTTTATCCCTACGGGTATAAGTTTGAGTTTTTCTCTCCTAATGCCAAGTATTTAAAACCTCTAGAAACCAATGATTTGACAATCAATGATTGCGCGATACTTTCAATTTGAATATTCAAAGGCTCCACAAAATGGGCTATCTTTTTGTGAAACCGAGCACATCCCCATCTAGCAGAGGGTCAGGGGGAATAGGATTTGGGGGGGTCACCCTCCCCACTCTTTGCTTTTGGGACATTTGCAGGGTTTTATCCATCTTTCCCTGAATGAAGCAGATGCCTCCAAACCAGCTCAGTGTTTTCCCCTCAGATGCACAGGCTGGGCTCCAGCCCTCTCATATTTCATTTGCTACCTGCACTGAGCACTCTGCAAGGGACCCACTTGCTTTTTGCACATTTTTTCACGTTTTAAGGCTTAATTCTGAGGGTTTGGGGCCCAAATGGCAGTGGGCAGGCATGGCCTAACAGAGAGGCTGCCCTGGGTGCCCAGGTGGCTGAATTTACCTGAACCCCACTTGTTCCCACAGCATTCCCTCCCTCTGCCTGGATGCTGGGCTGACATTGGAGTGTATTTGTGTTTTCCCCCAATTCAGGCCGTTTGTCTGTGCTGCAGAAATCAGCCTTTTCCTCACAGCCTCAGTGCTGGCCTGCCCTGGAAGCTGCAGCTGTGGGGTTCAGTGTGTGGCTCAGACTTTTGGGATGGCCATCCCTTCACAGCACGGCTGTAATTGGGTTTTTTAGGCTGCCTTGAAGCTTTTCTCTGGAGACCACAGCCTCTACCACGGGCAGAGAGTCGAGGCAGAGAGCAGGCCAGGCTGTTAATCATCTACCAGCAGCTCAGGCTGGCTGTTGTCACGGCCGAATCTTTTCTTTTCCTTTAAGTTGAACAAATAACACTTGATTTCTGCAGGGAGTGAGGCCATTCCTGGCTCTGAAATGTGCCCCTGCAGCTCCTGGTAGGCCTGGGACAGCTTTATAGGGACACATCCCACCAGGAAAGGAGCCCACCTGCTCCGGAGGACAAAGGAATGTGCTGTGCAGGGAGGGGTCTCATGAAGGAATTTGGGATCTGAAGCCCTTCCCTTACTGGGGCTGCTCCCTCTTGGAGCTGCTGTGGGTGGGTGCAGCCCGGGCAGGCTGCAGGGAGCTGGGATGATGTTTACCAACCCCTGTAAGCAGAGAGTTTAGCCTGCAGGCTGCCCAGCTGCAGCCCTGGAAGAGCTGGATGCCTTCAGGGAACAGGAGGCAGCTGAGTTCTGGCTGCTCCTGCAGGGCCAGAGCATTTCCAGGCTGATAAAAAAGCCTGCCTTGGTCAGGAGCTGAATGCCTGGCTGGCTCAAACACTCTCAAGGCAGCTCAAAACCCTGTCCCTGCTTCTCCCTCAGAGCCTGATGGCAACGCAGCCACGCTGGCCTTGGTGGCACTGGCAGAAGGAACAGCTGAGATGGTCACTGGGATTCAGCTGTGGAGTGGAACCAGGCTCAAACTGGACTGAGGTTTGGGGACAGCAGGGCTGGCTGTGGGGCCAGGAGAGCTGTGCACACCCCGAGGTGATGGGGGAACAGCTCTGGCCAGGCAGGGGCTGCCCCAGGGGGCTCCACACCCACCCCTCATGGGAGCTGAAGGCTTCAAATGCCCCACCAGCCGCAGGATTTGAGGAGAAAAGGCCAGGAGGGACTTAAAGCATCTCATCCCTACACATTCTCAGAGGCTGGAATGCTCCAGAGCCTCTTGCTGCTGCTGCTGCCGTGGGTGCCGGGTTTGGGGGGCGAGCTGTGGCACGGGGGGTGCCCTCCTGGCTGGCTCACAGCCGGGATGTGCTGCCTGTGTGAGGGCTGCACCTCGCTGTGTTTGTGTGTGCAGAGCTACCTCTAGTGGCCACGGGCCCCGGAGTGTCCCCGGGCACCCGTCCCGTTGTCCCCCTTCCCTAGGACAACCTGTCCCATGTCCCCCGGCAGGGTGGGCAGGGAAGGAGCGGCTCTGCGGGTCATGCCGGCTGTCCTGGGTTACAGAAGGGGGGTATTATTATTATTAATAATAATATTATTATTACAGAAGGGTTGGGGAGGGGGTTTTGGTGCTCTGCAGCTGCCAGAGGTTTCCTCAGGCACGGCTCAGCAGTGCCCACACTCTGAACTTGGGACTCAAGTGGCTTTAAAAATCCCATTAAGGCTGGGAAAGGCTCCCGAGAAGGGATCCTCGTTGGTCGGAACAACCTGCAGAGCACAGGCGTTTCCCAGGCTGTGGATTTTCCCGAGAAAATTCCTTTCCCGAGGCACTAGAAGGCACCACTCGGAGCTCAGCGCGGTGTGTCCAGTGGCTGTATTTCTAACCAGAGCACAAAGCATCACGTCGGAAGGAGGGTAAAATTTGCTTCAGGAAAGGTGTGTTTCTCTTTCCTCCAGCTCGCCTCAATAAGTTCTCCTGCCTTCATAAGTCCCCCAGAGGGCACTTCCATCCTCTTTAGCCCAGGCAGAGTGGTCGGGAAGGTGAGGGGGCTCCGAGGGCTGCTCTGGGCACAGGTGGCTCATCCTGGAGGGCTCGGTGGCCACGGCCATGAACGGGGGCAAGCTGTAGGGTGAGGTGGCAGCGTAGCTGGGGGAGTAGTGGACATCTTCCAGGGGGTGCAGAGGGTAGGGTTGGGCTCCAGGGATGGCTGGGGTCCAACCTGAGCCTCGGAATGGGGAAACACCTCCGGATTCGGGCAGGGAGAGGCAGCTGGAGCTGGCAGGGAGCACCTGCAGAGGGTCTGAGCAGGCACTGTCAGACTGGCTGAGGCTCTCGGCTGAGGTCTGCTCCCAGGGCTCTCTCTGCAGGGAAACAGGGAGAGAAGGCAAGGAAAACCCTTAGGAACAAAAGGCAGTAATGGAATATCTATCCCCAAAGGGTTTCTGTGGCTCTGGAGCAGTGTTTGGTGTCCTGACAG
>CM031877.1:2790996-2845361 GCA_018697195.1 Certhia americana
AGGAAACATCCCAAAGGGTTTCTGTGGCTCTGGAGCAGTGTTTTGTGTCCTGACTGTGAAAGGAGATGCCCATCCTGTCAGTAGTGGCTGGAATAGGGTCCAAGTAGGTCTGACCAGGCCTGATCCTACAGGATCCAGGAGCTCTGTGGTGGGGATGTGAGTGGAGCTGGCTCCTGGGAAGTGGCAGGGATAGGGACAGGCAACAGCCTGGAGCCACCAAGGGCTGTTTCTAGAAACTTAAGGAGGGAGGGTTTGATAAAATCAGAGAATCACAGCCTCCTGAGTTGGAAGGGACCCACCAGGATTATCAAATCCTGCTCCTGGTCCTGCACAGGACACCCCAGCAACCCCAGGCTGTGCCTGGGAGCAGTGTCCAGTTCAGAGCAGAACGGGATGTCTCCAGGGATGTCACCAACAGGAAGAGGGGACAATTAGATGGAACTAAAGAGAAGAATCTTTTCCCCCGGAGCCCTGCCCCACCTGCCATTAACAGCCACATCCTTCCCCCACGGGTCCCCCTGACTGAACCCCACATTTCAGTGGGGTGACCCTGCCCTGGGGTGCAGAACCGTGGAGCCACTCACGAGCAGGAAATGCCCCGTGTCATTGGGGAAGGATGGCAGGAGAGGGGGCACGGCCGGAGGGTTGAAGAAGGAGCTGGTGCCAGCTGGGAGAGGAGGAGCAGCACGGTGATCCCCAAACTGCTCGCTGAGATGGGGCTCCAGCAGTGCAGGGTAGCCCTGAGGGGCAGAGGGGTCGCAGGAGAAGGGTTTGGAGCCCAGAGGGGAGGAGTAGACATCACTGACAAACTGCTTGGTGCTGTGGAAATCCAGCTCGGCTGGGAAGGCTCTGCGGACACCGTAGTAACCAGCTGTGGTGGGTGAGCCTGGAGAGCCAGGAAAAAAAAGGGGAAAATTGTGAAGAATATTCTAACAGCTGCCACAAAACTGTGGGTAACTCTGTGGGTGCAAAGCAGAGATCTTTTCTCTCCAGCATCCCCCAGGAATCCATCCTGCCATCACACAGGTGTGTGAGCCCAGAAGTGCTTCTGGTTCCACCTGGTGAGCTCCACCTGCAGCAAACCAAAAGTGTTGGGGAAGTTTTAAATAGGAGGGCAGGGGGATCGAGGTCAGCTCAGCCAGGCTGTGCTTCTTTCTTGTTCTGCTTCTCCCTAGGGAGCAGCTTCCAGCCTCACTCTGCTTTCCCTGCCCAAGAGCTCAAGGGATAAAACAGGTCAGCTCCTGATTTTGTGCTTGCTCTCTCCAGCTCCAAGGAAAATGGGAGAACACAGGAGGAAAAGGAGGGATTCTGTGTGGCTCCTCTGCTAAAAGAGGTGGGAGCTGCTTTAATTACCCTCTTTGAGGATTTTATACAAGATTATTGCTGTTCTCTTTTTTTTTATGATTCTTTTAATTACTTTCCTCCTGGGCTCTCTCTGAGGGGTGGCCCTGCTCTGGAGGTTGTTTCCCATCCTCTGGAGGAGAACAGACAGGGCTGTGCCAACCCTCCCACCTGCATGGAAGGCGTTTATCAGTGGAGGGAAAACCTCACCTGGCATTTGGCCAAAGGGCGACTGCGCTGTGCTGGTGCTGCCCTGTAAAAGATAAAGAGATGTTGGGGGAAAAAAAATAATAAAAAAAAAAGGACTTTTCAAAGCCAGGCAGCTCTCTGAGAGGAATTCATGTGCATTATTTCAGCCTGGGTGCTGTGAAGGGTTTAACTCCATGATTTCCTCGGGGGTATTAACAGATGTAGGCTAAGCAGAGATTTTGAAGGTCTTGTGCAGAGCTGATAGGAGGAGGAGTATCAAGAGAACTGGCTTCTTCCTCCTGTCCCACAGGGTCCCTCAGAGCAGGCAGAATGCTGAGGAGTCCTTTAGGTGTTGGCACAAAGCAGGCAAGGTGAGACCTGAGCCCTTGAGTGGCCAAAATGGGCAGATTCCAGCCCCAGAGCTGCTTTACCTGGCCCTTCCTGGCAGCACAAACAGGCTGGGTGGAAAGAGAGCTCCTAGATCCTATTTGGGTCCTGCAGCAATGATGATGATAATAATAATAATAATATTATTATTATTAATCAGCCTCCTCTCCTCTTGGTCCCCAGATAAAGGAGAATTACCCCTGGAGTGACCCTGATGCTCCCAGTGCCTAATTCCTTACAAAACACCCTGGCAAAGGCATCTGCTCCTCTGAAATCCCTCTGAGTTCTGGTTTTGGGAGCTCCAAGCCCCCAGAGCAGGAATACAGAGCTCCCAGCTCTGCCTGCTGTCACCCTGCTGTCCCCTGGCCAGTGGCATTCTCTGGCCAGTTTGCATTGTGCAAACAGGAGGTTCCTGCCATAGCAGGCAACCAAATTTAGAGGTTTAGATTTGAATTAAATTTGCCAGCTCTGAGGATTTCCTTCTCCTGCCGAGGGAAGGTTTGCAGCTGCTCCCTGCTCCATCATGGAAATGAGCTCTGAGCCTGCCCAGGCCACACGGGCTGCAGAGGTGACAGGAGGTGACAGGAAGGAGTCCCTGGGCTTGTGGACAGAGGAGTGTTCGTGTCACAGGGGCCCGGCTTGCACCTGTCCCCAGCTGAAGCCATCACATGCAAATCCAGGTCATTCTCAGAGGGAAAAGCCGAGCTGGGAGCTCCAAGCAGCAGAGATGCTGCCCAGAGGACAAGGGGCTGCAGTGATGGGAGCTGGGATGCTCTGCTGGAGGCACAGGAAGGTCCCTGGGCAGGGCTGGCAGCCACCAGCAGGAATCATTTCCAACCACCAGAGCATTTAACCTTTGATGCTGTCTGTTCAACAGCCTGGCTGCGTGCACACACCTGTGGTGGAGAGTCCCAGAGGTGCCAGGGGCTACCAGGGCTTTACCTGCCTGAATTCAAGTGCAGGAGCCTCTGCTGCAGCCCATCCTTGGCTCAGCAGAGCAGAGCCCTGCATTTCATTCCCCTCCTTGCTCCTTACCGGCCTTAATTGAGACCCATTAGTTCATTTCCTCCCTGCACTGCTTCCTTTCCCTGCCACAGCAATGGGGAGCCTGGATATCCTGCAGGGCTGGTCAGCCTCCCTGGGGCTCACAGCGTGTTTGGGGCTCAGCCTGCCCTGCCCATGGCCAGGCACAAATCCTGGCTGGAATTTCTCCAGAGAGCTCTGCTGCTTCACTGCCTCCTAACTCGCCGACAAATCTGCCTAAATTTAAGGATCCAGCTCAAAAAAATAACCTGGCCCTCCCTTTGGCTTCAGCGCATCACCTCTCTGCACCCAGTGGAGCAGCTGAAGGAGTAAAAATTCTCCAGAAAAGCCAAGCTGAGCCTGGGCAGGGCAGTGCTGAACGTGTGTCCCTGCTCTGGAAGTGCTGCTGGGCACTCAGCAATGAATTCTCTTGGAAGCAGAGCATCGCAGTGCTTCACCTGTGCAGGTATCCACTTCCACCCCTCAGAGGAGACAGGAATCCTTTCACCTTGCAGAGGAACGGCCAGAGCCTCCCTAAAGCCCAGCCCAGTTGGTGCAGAATCCCTGATTTTTAGGGGGTTTCCTCACAGCACACCTTGATTCCCCGTCACTGGATGTGTGCAGGGCCTGGCTGTCAGGAAATTGTTGAAACCTCAGCCCAGAGCTCTGCCCTTCCCTGCTCAGCACTCCCCTCACACCAACAATGGCCGAGGGGTACTATTTTATTTTTTTTCTCACCCTCAAACAAAAGATGCAGCTAAATTACCCTGGGCATCACCAACAGCCTAAGGGGAGTTCAGTTATCTGCCCCTGGCTTTGATTCTGGGTTATATTCTGCCAGACAAACAGAGCTGCACTCACAGCTGCTCTTTTCATCATACGTCCGAGCAAATACGGATGTTTGCCCTGCACAATAATTTTTTGTCTCTCGCAGGGAATGAGCAGCACGGCTGGTTTTGCATCAGACAGACAGGCACAGCTGCTGGGCTCTGCAGCACAGAGCCAAGGGCAATAAAGCCAGGAGGATTTTACAGTTCCAGGGGGTTTGATTGTGGCTGTTGAAGCTGCCGCCTCCAGAGGGGGAGCAGGTAAATGGTGGCGTCATCGAGCAGGAGCTGTTTTCTCAGCTGCTCCCCAAAGAACTCTTCCTAAATGTCTAGGAATGTGCCTTCCCCATGGCTCAGGGGGCTTCTGCCATCCTGCAGCAGCTGAAGCCTGTGGGGATGGGTCTGTGGCTGATTTTGCTGTGTCTGGGGATGCCCAATCCTGTTTTTTTTTTTTTTTTCCCTGCCTGTTTTGTTGCACAGAGTTAATGTGCCTGAAAGTCACAGCGAGAAAAACACTTGCAAGTCAGTCCCTGTGAGGCCTCTTCAGAAAAAAAAAAAAGCCAGAGGTGAATGGTTTTTGGGGGAAAAAGCATCAGAACTCCCAATTTCTGTGTTCTGCTGCCAGTGATCCGGGGCTCTGCTCCTTTCTCTCTCCTTCCAGGACACAGTTCCAGCTCCCCCATCTCTGCCACTGTCCCAGAGCTCCCAGCCAGCCTGGAAGTGAGGAGCTGCTGCCCAGCAAAGGTGAGTCCCAGGAGCATCCAGGGAAGGGTTTGTTGTGCCCACGGGATGCCACCACGTCCTGGCATCACAGGATTGTGTCCCCTTCTGGGGACAGCCTCGCTTTTCTGGCTGGCAACTGAGAAAAGAAGAAAACCCAAAACAATGTAGTGTGGTAGGACTTGGGTTTCCTGTTGCCATAGAACCACTTCAAGAGGAAATCATCTCTTCCAAGCTGATGCTTGGCCTCTTTCCAGCCCATCACATCCCTGCAGCTCCCCTGGCACTCGGAGAGGAGCTGGAAGGAGCTCAGCACTCAGGGAAGAGCAGCTATTTTCAGGGCACTGCCTTGTCCAAGTGTAGCTGGTGGAAAAGGAATTTGACTTGGGAAGGTGTCACATGTAGGATGTGAAAGGGAAGAGGAATTTAACATCACTGCCATGCTTGGAAAAGGGAAAAAAAAAAAAAAAAAAAAAGGCGTTTTGAGGCTTTTAAGGTTCACAGATGTAAAAAAATCAAGGAGCTATCAGCGATGCTTTGGGGCAAGCATTAGTGCTGTAAATGTTAATATTGGCAGTGCCCCAAACTGTCTTTAAAGCAGAGGGTGGGGTGATGTGATTTTAAAGGGTTAAAAAAAGGGCGAGGGGGACGGGACTCACACTGAACCGGGAGCCGCTGCTCTGCCGGGATCGCTTTTCAGCCAGGAGATCCTTGACCGTGTGTTTCACTCGCACTCCTTGGTACACCCGCTTGCCAAAATCTGCAGGGACTGAGGGAATGCAGAGATCAGGGAAAGCCCAGAGCGGCTGGAAGGAGCAAATTCATCACCTCTGTGCATCGAGTCGGGGAGGAAAAACACAAATCTGCAGTTGTTACATATAGAAATATTTCTAATATAGAAATGTTAATGTGCTGGGTTGGCATTAGTTTATTTTTTTGGTATGGAAGGAAAGGAACCAGTTATGGAAGTATATAACATAGAGATATTTCTAATGTGGACATGTAGAGATATTTCTAATGTGGACATATATATATTGTCAATATATTTTCTATATTACATCTATATTAAATAGAAGTATTTTATTTATATTAATATTGATAAAATATTATATGTTAATATATTGAGACATATATAAAATATATAGAAAGATAGAAAATCATCCCTTTGGAGCCTGACAGCAGAAGAGGGATGATTTCTTATCTTTCTGATCGTTTTGCGTTTATTTCTTTTTTTTTTAAAAAAGTGGCTCCTCTGACCCTCAGGAGGAGAAAGGCTCAGCCTGCTTTGTCTCCTGTCACACAGGGACCTGGGGCTCTGTTTTTATCCAGGTTATTGGGATGATGATTCCTTCTGCAGGCTGAGCTGGAGCAGAGAGCAGCCAGAGCAAAAGGAGCAAGCAGGGATTTATTAAAAGGCCTCACTGGGCAGCACAAGAACCTGGATGGACCACACTGAAATGAACCCAAAATGGGCACAAAATGGACAGCAGACCACAAGGTATCACATTTTTATAAGTTCTGGTCCATCAGCGTCTTGGAGTTAATTGTCTAATTACAGCTTCAAGCTCCATCCTCCTTGTTTTTTCTTCTCACTTCACCCTTGGTTTTGTTCTTGGGCTGAAAGTCGTCCTTGGTCCCAAACTAATGAAGGAATTGTTTTGTCTGTCTACTCTGTGAAGAGAGCTCAGTAGCACTGAGTATAAAACCTAAAACTCCCCACTAAAACAAATTCTAAAAAATCTAAAAGCTCAAACTGAAGGAAACAGGGAAGGCACAAAGTGTCCCTGCCATGGCACCTGGAGGGTCTGGCCCCGTTTTTTTTTTTTTTTTTCCTGGAATATAGCACAAGCTAAACCAGCTCTGGGTGGCCTTGGCACAAGGCACCTGCCCTCTCCCTCTGCCTGGACTGAATTTTGGGAAGGTTTTGGCCCAGGTGAGGGTGGAGAGCTGAGGGACAATGGCAGGGACAGCTCTTTTATCCTGAACACAGAGCTCGCACCTGGCAGAGCCAGGGAGGAATTTCCATGTGGGCTTTTATTGAATTATCCCGGAAAAAAAAACCCTGCCTAAATTTGAAGCTAATCCCTTGGAAAACAAATAACCATGCTGTCCTGTGGGAGAACAAACTGCCAGTGCACAGCTGATGTGTTTGATGTCTAGGATTTATCATTCTGCTCTTCAGGATGTGTCCCTTGGCTCTGTTTCTGGTGGCATTGTGGCCCCAGGTGCACACACACACACACACACAGAGGAGAGATGAGAGGGTTTAAACAACACAGTGCTGGCTTGGCCTTGCCCCAGATGGGTTTCTTTGGGGTCGTAGCAGCTGCAAATTCAGGCAAATGGAATTTTATTTGAGTGCTGACCAGAGAGCTTCAGCCAAGGCCAGGCACAAAGCAAACACACAGCAAGGGACAGATGCCCAAAAATGAGCTGAAGATGAGAGTCTTGTATCAAAAAATCAACAAAAGTGGCCAGAAATGGACATCAGCTCTCACAGGTAGAGGAATTCCAGCAGGTCTGGTGCTCTCCAGGTTTTCCTGACACCTTTGCTGTGCTCTAAAGGCATTAGAAAATCACTTCCACACCATTCTGCTTTTTACACTCTGTTCTGTGCTGTTGCAGTCACTTCATTCATCCTCAGTTATTCCTCTGCCCAAATTGTTTTAATTAAGCAAAGCTCGGCCCTCTAACCCTGGTCTGAAGTTATCACACAGCTGAACCTGTTGCTCCAGTGAATTCTCCAGAGGCATCTGATGCTGAGCTGTCAAAACTCCAGATAACTGCCACTGGCAGCACTGGGGAAGAAAATGCTAGTTTAGGCCTGAGTTTATATCATTTCCAAGCAAATTGAATCTGATTTCACATCATCTTGCCTTTTGGAAAAAGAAAAAACAAACCAAAAAAACCAAACCACCAAAAAAACCATTGCACTGTGAAGGAATATAAATTCAGTCTGGAGAAGGCAGAACATGCTAATTGATACTATTAAATTCTTGAGACACTTAAGATGTCCCATGTCTGTTTTAGACAAATTTGTGTGAGGTTTTTTATGGCTTTTTTTTCAATAGGAGCTCAAGGACAGCACAGTTTGTTCCTTCCCTGATATTGCCATGAAGATTCCTCAACTGGTGAAAATCTGAGCTGCTGGAACTCACCTGTTTCCATTGTTGGTGCTGCTGCTGAGTCCCAGATCCTGCAGGAATTTGGGGAAGATCTGTCCCTCATGAGCTTCCCAGGGCAGAGTGAAGCCTGTGCTCATAATTCCCTGGGAAACTTCCAGCTGAGCCTGGCGGAAATGGGTTTTCTAGAATTTAGGGATGTCTCCAGCACCATACCTCGTTTGGGATTTGCTTAAATGCAAATCCCTGGATCTGTGTTTCACTCCAATTTGCATGGTCAGTGTGGATCCTTCCCCAGGAGCCTCCTTCCTGTCCTGGAGCTGACATTTCATGGGTGAAAACCAGAGGTTTATGGACAGAAAAACCTTGGGGTGAAGTGAAAGCTGGTAAGCCTTGCAAGGGAGGAACCATTCCCTTCCAGGTGAGGGATCTGGCTGGAGAAACAAGCCTTGGCATGAGCATCTTCTCCTGTGGGAGTGTGAGATCCCCACCCCTCATTTGGGCAGGAATTCTGCTTTTCTGGGACCCCACGGGCTGCTCTGGGCTTCCCACAACCCAAACTGAGTCTGGGAACCTGGAGGGCTTTTCCTGGATCCATGAGAGGGATGGGCAGGAGCATGGGTTTGGTTTGGTTCTGTTATCAGCTGAGGGAATGAGGAGAGGCAACAACAGCCAGGAAAGGAGCTCCTGACCCAGATTAAAGGATCTAGGGGACAGAACTGCTGTGGTCACTCCTCTGTGGGCAGCAAGACTTGGTTGTGCAATATCCTGATGCCTTTTGGGGCTTCCTAAAAACAGAGGCCAGACAAAATGAAAAGAATAAAAAGAGGTTCTATTTATTGAATGGCTGTCAGGTACATTTAGGGCAGTCAAACACTCAAAATGGACAATGGGTCACGGGTTTCACACTTTGATAAGTTTGGTCCATTTTAGGGGTTAATCTCCCAATTTCAGCTGCAGGTAATGAAGTCATTTATCCCAAGTTTTGTCCCCCCAAGTCACTTTTGTTTCCATCTCTCAGGCCTGAGGCAGTGAGGTGTCCTTGATTGCCAGGCCTGGAGAGGAATTGTTGTGTCTGAGCCAAGTGGGGAAGCAGCAGCTCCCAGTGTGTGTGGAGTTTGGAGTTACACACTAAAGAACTGCAGGGTTACAAAGAGATGGAAAATAGAAAAGATATAATCCTACAGCATCAATCTGAACCAAAGAATTAAAGCCTTTAAAGCCTTTTTTAACCCCTGAAATCCTGCTTTGAGACATCCCCACGCTTGCAGCTGGCCTTTTCCCTGCAGTGTGGCTGGCACAGAGGATCTCTGGGGTGTCCAGCAGGGTGGGCTGGCCTGGTGCAGCAGTGCTGTGCTCAGCTGACAGGGGCAGCCTGGCGCCGGGAGGCTGCTCCTAATGAAATCTCACTCCTGCTGGAGTCTGCTGCCAGCTCGTGGGGCCATTAGGTAAAATCCTGCCCCGCTGGGCATTCCAGGAGCTCTGCCCAAGGCTGGCCTGGAGATTCATTCCCTCTCTCACTGGCCTTGCCTTCCTGAGGAAGGTTTTCTGGGTTTTTTTAAAGTGTAATGATTATTTAAGTGTAATTATTCTTTTCCTTTCCGAGGAAATTAAAAAGGACCAAGAGCAGCAGCAGCTGCTGGAGGAGGCAGGTCTGGAACAACATCCTGAGTAATTCCCAATGGAATTTTTTACCTGGAGAACCACTCAGCTTCTCTGGCTGTGCAGGGCTGGGAGGACACCACACCATGAACACCCAAACCCTGTGTGCAGAACCAAGGTGAGAAACAAAGCTCACTCATTAACATGTTTAAAATTTTAATAAGGGATAAAAATAAAAGGGATAGTTTCCAGCACCGGGGTGCCAAAGCACCCCCTTAACTTTAACAACTCCTTAAATGCATTGGTCAGATGAATATTAATGATAATAATATCCAAACATTCCTTTGAGTTCACATATTCTGAGGATTCTTTACTTTAATTTTACCCTGGACCTCATCTTTTTAGAGTACATCCCACGATGCAGGTGGGATTTTGAGACTCCTGTGTTTTATTTCCTCACAAGGCCCCCTGGTCTGTGGTTTGACAGGTGAGGGTCACTGCTGGATTTTTTCTTTGGTGTTCTTTGGTTCTTTTCAATTTTTCTGGTTATCTTGTCATAAAAACGTTCCAGCCATTTTTACAAATACTTACAATCAACGTTAGCTACCCCACTGTTGTCAGTCAGTTACAAAAATGAGAGCATTTAATATCACAGAGACTCTAGTTTAATATTATGCAAAGGCCTAAGCTATAATAAATTTTTAAATTGTTATTTATAACAGTATCAAAATTATTGTAATTATTAATACCTGTAAAAGTTGATACATAAATGTGAAAGCCTATATTTATATTGTGATTTATCACAATATTCAATTTGTTATGATTAATAACTTGTAAAAGCTGATACATAAATGAAAAATCCAATATTTAAATATATATCAATATGAATATATTTATATGTTTACAGTCTTATTTATAACAATATCAAAATCGAGGTTTTTTCAATAGGAGCCCAAGGACAGCAGAGTTTGTTCCTTGTGAAACTTGTGAAAGCTGATACATAAATGCAAAATCCAATATTTAAATATATATAAATATATTTATATTTTTATATTATTAATCATAACGATTTTTATTTTGTTATAAATAAGAATGCCTGTAAAAGCTGAAACATAAATGTAAAGGTCAATATTTATATTGTCATTTATCACAATATCCAATTTGTTGGGATTAATAATAACTCGTGAAAGCTGATACATAAACGGGAAAGCCAAATATTGACATTGTCGTTTACAAGCCCGATGTGAGGCTGGATTTCTGTAGAAAATAGAATTCCTTTTGGCCCTTCTGCTCTTTTCCACAGGTGGCTGGGCTTTGGCTGCCAGGGCACAAAAGGGGCAGGAAGCACCAGGTGGGTCGGGACAGATGGGAAACGGCACAAAAAGGATTTGATTTGGCTCTCTCTGCGTTTGCCAGCTGCCTCCTGGCCCCGAGTTTTATCTCCTGGGTTGGTTTTTTGGTGAGAATATCCCGATTAAATCCCAACCCCATCGCGGGTCTGCTCAGCCCAGCTGTGTGCTCCGTGCTGACTGCAAAGGAATTCCATTGAAATCCACCAAACGGGGAGAAAACAAAAGCTCAGCCGGGCTTCTTTGAGGTGGAAAACCTCTGTCCTGGTGTTTTCTTTTCAGAAATCATCACAGCCTCATTTGCTGGAGGGTTCGGGTGCGGGTTTTGCTGAGCTGGGTGCGTATGGCACCACACGCACCTTCTGTACAACCGCCTTTAAAAAGGGGTTTAAAGCCTTTAAAACTCTCTTCAAAAGGCATTTCCCTGTGCCAAAGCAAACTTTGGGAAGTGTGCCTCTGCTGTGTGTGACAAAGAGCCTGGGCCAGCCAAGGTGTGTTTAATTTGAGGGGAATTTGTCACATTATCTCACAGCAAAGAGCTGCGGAACCGCTGGGGTTTTTCCTTTCAGTGTTGGCCGGGATGGATTTTCAGACTCTTGTTTAAGCAAGGAATTGTTCTGGAAGCGCCACAAATGACCTGGGAATGGTTTGGGGTTGGAAGGAACCATAAAATTCATCCCATTTCCACGGGCCTTGCACCATCCCAGACTGCTCCGAGCCCCGCCTCACACCTTGGACACTTCCAAGGATGGGGCAGCCACAGCTTCTTGTCAGCGAAAAGCGCTCCCGTGACGCTCTTTTTCCCCAAACCAAGCGGGAATTAACGCGTGAAAACTAACTAATTAATTAATTAATTAATTAATTAATTAATTGACGCTCCGAGGCCCTAAAGAACCTGGGAACCTTTGTGGCGCAGCGCCTGCTTCCCGCCGGTGATTGGCGGGCTGGCCGCGGGTTCCTGCGCGATGATTGGCGGACGGACGGCGGGTTGCCGCGCGGTGATTGGCGGGTGGGCGGCGGCGGCGGCGGTGATTGGCGGGTGCCGATTAGCGGCGGCGCTGATTGGCGGGCGGACGGGCGCGGTCCGCCGCCTCACGGGGCCCCCCGCGGGCTGAGGCGGGCGGCGGCGGTGTCGGTGCCGGTCCCGGTGTCGGTGTCGGTGTCGGTGCCGGTGCCGGTTCCGAGAGCCCTGAGCCGCTCTGCCCCAGCCCGACCATGCCGCCCGGCCGTGCGGGCGGTCAGGGGGCCGTGGTGCTGCAGTGCGAGTGGCAGCAGTGCTCCTTCGTGGCCTCGGAGATGGAGGAGTTCTGTGGGCACGCAGCGCAGCACCTGCAGCAGCACCTCCCTGAGCAGCACCGCCACGAGCTGGACCCTCTGGGTAAGGGAAAAGGAGGCTCCGGGGGCACCTGCTGGCTCTGCAAAAATCCCCGATACACAGCCGGGGAGTCGGGCTGTGCTCGCACGGAACAGCAGGAAAAGGAAAATAAATAACACCGAGTTGTGCCGGGGGATGTTCAGCTTGGACGTGAGGGGGAATTTCCCCCTGAGAAAGGTTGTCAGGCTGCCCTGGGAGGTTTGGAGTTCCCATCCCTGGAGGTGGCACTCAGTGCTCTGGGCTGGGGACAAAGTGGGGATTGGGCACAGCTTTGACTCAATAACTCGGTGATTTCCGAACAAGAGAAAGCTTCTGGCCTTTTCTTCTCCTCTTCTTGAGTAGAGCAGGGCTGGGATCTCAGGAAACAACGTGGTGTTTGTTCATCTGTAACAGCTGAGCTTGGCTTGGAGAGTGAAGTGGCTTGGGGAGCAGATTGGCTTGGGGAGACCCTTGGAGCTGGGTTTTTGTGGGGCAGAGAGGGGATCTGTGTGAGGGGCAGAGGGGGGATCTGTGTGAGGGGCAGAGAGGGATCTGTGTGAGGGGCAGAGGGGCTGTTTGAGGGGCAGAGGAGCTTCTTTGAGGGGCAGAGCAGCTGTCTGTCTGTGTTGCAGAGGAGCTGTTTAAGGGGCAGAGGAGTTTCTCTGAGGGGCAGAGGGGTTTCTTTGGGGGGCAGAGGAGTTCCTTTGAGGGGCAGAGGAGTTTCTTTGAGGGGCAGAGGAGCTGTTTGAGGGGCAGAGGGGCTGTTTGAGGTGCAGAGGGGCTGTTTGAGGTGCAGAGGGGCTGTTTGAGGGGCAGAGGAGCTGTTTGAGGTGCAGAGGGGCTGTTTGAGGTGCAGAGGGGCTGTTTGAGGTGCAGAGGAGCTGTTTGAGGTGCAGAGCAGCTGTCTGTCTGTGTTGCAGAGGAATACACGTGCCTGTGGCAGGACTGTGGTTTCTGCTCCCTGGAGAGCTCGGCCGACCTGGTGCGCCACGTTTACTTCCACTGCTACCACACCAAGCTGAAGCAGTGGGGGCTGAGGGCCCTGCAGAGCCAGGCAGATGTCAGCCACTGCCAGCTGGATTTCCAGAGCAGGAATATCATCCCGGAGATCCAGGAGAACTTCCTGTGCCTCTGGGAGTACTGTGAGGTGAGAACAGGGGGGGGGCTCAGAGTGGAAGGGAGCTCAGCTGCACAGCTCCTGGCTCTTCTGGAGCTGCGTGGGAGTATCTGGGCTTGTTTTATCTCTTTCACTCTGTCCTATCTGTCCTTGCCTCCCCTCAGAGGTCGTTTGACAACCCTGAGTGGTTCTACCGGCACGTGGAGGATCACAGCTTCTGCTCCGAGTACAAGGCAGCAGGGAAGGAGAACCACGTGGTGCTCTGTGGCTGGAAAGGTTTGTGGCAGCCTGCAGGGCCTCTCCAGAGAGCTTTGGGCTGGATGGCAAACATGTGGAGGGGAACAGGTTTCAGAGGAGGCCTTCAAAGATCGGTGTGTGCATGGTTTTGATGGTGAAATATTCCAGCAAAGCTTCCTTCAAGGAATCCAGCTGAGTGCTTAGTACTGAGCTTCCTGTTTGTATGTCAGCAGTACCTTGGAGAAAAGGCTACAGATGATTTTTTTTGCTGGTTTTGTTTTGTTTTCTTGTTTGTGGAACTGCCTTAACTGCTTGAGGGGGCCACACTGGTTCTACTGTGATGATCTCACCTTGCTCTGTGGGGATTTTGGAGCCTTGCTGGCCAAAACAGGAGGAAGAAGTAGTGCTGGCTTCTTCCCTGCTATTCAGGGAGGCTGTGTGCCATGGCAGGGCTCTCAGCTGTGCTGTCCCCTCCCCAGACTGCAACTGCAGCTTCAAGGGTCGCTGCAAACTGCGGGAGCACCTGCGCAGCCACACGCAGGAGAAGGTGGTGGCCTGTCCCACCTGCGGGGGGATGTTTGCCAACAACACCAAGTTCTTCGACCACATCCGCCGCCAGACCGCCCTGGACCGTAAGCCCCGGGGGCAGGGAGGGGCTGGGGGAGGCCTGGAATGGGATGTTTGGGTTGTTGGAGCTGTCTGAACCCTGTGAGCCAAGGGTGGGATGTGCTTGGAACAGCCTGGCTTCTCTGCTGACTGATGGGAGGCACAGAATTCCAGAGTCGTTGAGATTGGAAAAGAGCTCTAAGGTTGAGTCCTCACCTGGGGTGGGGACTCTCCCACCTCCCTGAGCAGCCCCTTGCAGCATCTGATCACCCTTTCCATGGGGAAATCCTTCCTGATGTCCCACCTGAACCTCCCCTGGCCCAGCTTGAGGCCGTGTTCTCCAGGAAACGTCTCCTTGTACAGGCTGTTCCTCCTGGGGGGGCTCAGGGCTGCACTCCAGGGTTTGCAGCCCCCTGTCACACCTCTCCTCACTGCTCCCTGTGCTGTTCTCCCTGCCCTGATCCCTGCTGTCCCCTCCCTGCCCCTCTGCTGCAGAGCAGAGGTTCCAGTGCTCCCACTGCTCCAAGAGGTTTGCCACGGAGAGGCTGCTCCGCGACCACATGAGGAACCACGGTGAGTGAAGGGCACTGCTCCCAGCTCAGCCTCTGCGGGCTGTGTGCTCTGCCCTGCCCTGGGGTGACATTTCTCCCCGTTTTTGGCCCAGTGAACCACTACAAGTGCCCCCTGTGTGACATGACCTGCCCGCTGCCCTCCTCGCTGCGCAACCACATCCGCTTCCGGCACAGCGAGGAGCGCCCCTTCAAGTGCGACTACTGTGACTACAGGTGAGGGCCAGGGCTGGCCCTCTCCCCAGACCTCCCAGAGGCCTCTGTGTGTGTGTGTGTGTGTGTGTGTGCTGAAGCTTTGTTCCCTCACGTTGTGCTTCCAGCTGCAAGAACCTCATTGACCTGCGGAAGCACCTGGACACGCACAGCAAGGAGCCGGCGTATCGCTGCGAGTTCGAGGCCTGCAGCTTCTCTGCACGGTCCCTCTGCTCCATCAAACTGCACTACAGGAAGGTCCACGAGGTGGGAAGGCAGCAGAGCTTGCACTGCTCGTGATACCCCATGTCAGTGTTCTCAGAGAATTTCCCATCTCCTTCCCTGCTCGTGGGGTGCTGACATCACTCTGTGTCCCTCAGGGTGACTCCGAGCCCCGGTACAAGTGCCATGTGTGTGACAAGTGCTTCACACGGGGGAACAACCTCACTGTCCACCTCAGGAAGAAGCACCAGTTCAAGTGGCCCTCAGGACATCCTCGCTTCAGGTACAGCTCACCTCCACCGCTCCTCTCTAGTGCAGGACACAGCTGGAGCTGCATCCTGCCTTTTCCCAGTGGCTGGGAGGCCCTAGGCAGTAAATATTCCATGGGATCTGAGCAGTGCTGGGTGGCATCACTGGTGGGACACTTCTGAGCTTGCCAGGGACCAGGTCCAGGTGTCCCCCTCTAGAGAGATCAATCTTGGGACTGAAGAAGTGTCTGCTGCACCCTCTCTAGGAAACTCCAAAGGGTTTCCGGAGCCTGAAAGCTGGGAGGGGAAGAGGATGGACTTGAAATGCTCCCAGTGAAAGAGAGTGGTGGAAGGGGATGGGCTGGGCAGGGGACTGAGCCTGGCACAAAGCTCAGGAGCTGCCACATGCATGTGCTTTTGGGAGAAGAGGCTGAAATCCCATCTGTGCAGCACAGGGATTGAGCCATTGGTTATTGTGCCCTTTCCTTGGCTGTTCCCCATCTCCTGGGATGGGGTCTGTGCCTGGCTGACCCCTCCTGTCTGTGCCCAGGTACAGGGAGCACGAGGATGGCTACATGAGGCTGCAGCTGGTGCGTTACGAGAGCGTGGAGCTCACAGAGCAGCTGCTCAAGGACAGGGAGAAGCGTGGGGAGGCTCTGGATGGCTCCAGCGAGTGCGTGGTGCTGCCTGAGGGCGAAGGCAACCTGCAGGGCATCCTTCTGGAGCCACCAGCAAACCCTGCCCTGGAGGAGAACAGGCTATCTGAGCTGCCTGTGCCCCCAGCACTGTGCTCTGCTCCCAGCCCTGAGGCAGCACGGCCAAACGCCTTCCCCAGAGCTGCCTCCTCCTCCTCCTCAGAGCAAGGAGCCAGCAGCACAAGCAACCCCATCATCCGTGTGGTGAACAGGACCAACGAGCAGGGCCAGAGTGAGACTGTGTATTATGTGCTGGCCAGCACCACGGCCTCAGAGGAGCAGAGCACTGCACCCCTGGCTGCAGAGCTGGAGGAGAACGTCATGGACAGGCTGCAGAAAACAGCCGAGGAGCTGGGCATCCAGATCGTGTGAGGGGCTGCCCCTCTGCAGGAAAAGGACTTTAGCCTCTGTGAGAGGTGCTGGTGGAGGAGTGTTTGGGGAGAGGGCTGAGCTTGTCTCCAGCCCAGCCTCGGTGGCTGCTGGTGCTGGTCAGCATGGAGAGAGGGGTGGGACAGATGTCCCGGGTGTGAATCTAGTGATCTGAGCTGAGAAGAGCTGTCTGCCTCCTCCTTTTGGGGATTAGGGCCTATCAAGCTTCTCCCACCCTTCTGGGAGGTTTGGCTAGGCCTGGCAGGGTCACCAGCTGTGCCCTTCTGAGCCTGTTTCCCAGGCAGGATCGTGTGTGGAGCACGCAGTGGTGCTGAAGCCTCTTCCCTGGGAACAGGGATGGCCCTTGGCAGGCCTGTCCTGCCCCATCCATGCCTTCTCCAGGGGTACCATGCCTTCATCAGCATTTCCTGCACACATTTCCTGTCTCACCTGGTGCTGGTGTTTGCCTCCCTGACCCCATACCCAGCACTGGTCTCTGTGAGGACAGCACTGGGACATTGGGATCTTCTTGCTGCTTTTGGCATCCCCTGGGTGTCCTCCCCACATTGGGGTTTGGGCTCCTGCTTGGGCAAAGTGTGCTTTGGCAAGACAAATAAACATCAGGCCGCCAGGCCCAGCAGTGTCTGGTGTGGTTTTCTGTGCAGCCCTGTGGTGTGGTGGGAGGGTGGCACTGGGACAGCTGCAGCCTGCAGGGTGGGAGGTGGGCACTGAGCTGCTGCCAGGCTCTCCTGGCGCTGTGCAGCTGGCACTGGAGTGTGCTGCTCCCCAGAGGTGGCACTGAAAGGCCAGGTTTAGCTCTGGCATTGTGTTCCTGCTGTGGGGCTGAGTTTTGCTGCCTCCCTCCGGGCTGGCTGCTGCCTGCTCAGGCCTTTTTTTGAATACAGGGAGTAGCCTGGGCTTGTGAGCAGAGCCAGCTCGTGCTTTGTTGAGTCACTGAACAAGGACAGTGTGAATTTGGGCCCTCTCTGCCCTGTGTGTGCTGGTGATGTCCCCAGGGAGGCACCTTGCTGGTCTTGGTCAGACACTGACTTTTCCCCATTTCTCAAGCAGCTGAGCAAAAGCTGTTGGAATTCCGGGTTGCTGGGGGAAACCTCTTGATGCCAGCACCTCTGGGTGCTGTCCCTGACAGCACACACTGCTGGAGGATGCTCCTTGCTGCAAGCAGAGCATCCCTGCCCTTGGCACTTGGCACAGCCTTGCTCAGCCTGCCCATCCCTGCCTGGCCCCTGCTCCCTGGCCTTGGCAGAGCTGGGCTGAGGATGCCTTCGAGAGCAGGGCCCCGTGCCAGGTTTGCATTCGCAGCACTTCCAGCCTGGCCCTCTTTCCAGCGTGCTCCCAAGCCACGGCTGAGCCTGCCTTTCTGCTGGGTTTGGGTGCTGAGTGCTGGGAGTGTCCCTTTAAACCCCTTTACCAGGCAGGGTAATCTGCAGAGATTATCTGCTGGGGAGAGGATTGGCATTAAAGGGAATGTGTCCTCCCTTCCCCCATGTCCTGCAGCATCCCCTGGCCTGGGGGTGTGTGTGGAAACCAAGTTCACTTTGTCCTGGGTGAGCAGAGAGGGGTCTGTGGTTGGAGGGGCGAGGGGAGGAAGGCAGATGATGGCACTGGGCCTCCTCTTCCTCACCGTGCTGGCCACGCTCATCTCCTGCCAGGACCCAGAAGGTAACAGGGGCTTTGGGGGGATTATGGGGTGCCCCAGAGCTGCTGGCACCAGTCCTGCCCAGTAAGGCTTGGCACAGGGGCAGTGGGAGCTGAGGTCTGGCTGCACTCCTCACTTCAGCAAGGGTTGGGGCGCACTGGGGTGGGCTCCACCAGCTCCCTGTGGGGCTCTGAGGGCTGGGCAGCTGCTGGGAATGGTGTCCTGGCCCCCAGGAGACCTGGACACTTACTGGTCTGGGACAGCGCCCATCTGCGTGGGGGGCTGCAAGGGGCGGCACAAGGAGCTGAAGAGGAGCCAGTGTGGGAACGGCAGCTGCTGCTGGCTGGGCTACAAATCCTTCTGCAGAGGTAAAGCCCCGGCGGGGAGGACGGGGGATGCCCGGGCTGCTGCAGGGCTTTGTGCCACCCTCACGTGTGTCAGTGCCTCCGGCAGGCTGAGCCAGGCGGGGACACAGCCTGCTGTACCCTGTCTGGGTGAGCGCTGGGGTTGTCCCCGCGGCCAGCAGGCTGCCCAGGCTGCCAGCCCGGTTCCATCGCTGTGCGCAGTGAACTGCGGGCGGCCCGAGGCGGATCTGAACTCGGTGGTGCACGGCAATGACTGGTGGGTGGGCTCCGTGGTGCGCTACAGCTGCCGGCCCGGCTTCCTGCTGCTGGGGGACCCTGCCAGCGCCTGCCAGTCCGATGGCAGCTGGACCCCCAAGCCCTCCTGCCTCCGTGAGTACCCCTCCTGTGGCGCTGAGCCCCTGCCAGCGGCTGCAGCCCCGTCCCCAAGCCCTCCTTGCCCCGGAGGGTTCCAGGTGAGCCCCCTGTGATGGGCTCTGCCCCTGCAGGGATCTGCCTGCGGGGCCGCATCGAGATCAGCGAGCGGGACATCAGCGGCAAGTGTTCCTCGTCCTGCGGCAGCCAGGCACACCTGGGAGCCTTCCTCAACCGCGGCTGCATCAAGATCTCAGCCTGTGTCACCAAACTCTCGGGCTGGCCCCGCTGGTTCCAGCGCTGTGACATCTGCGAGTGTGACTGCCACGTTCCCTGCGGTGAGTCCCGGTGGTGGCACTGCCCAGCCGGGGCTCACTGCTCTGCGGGGAAGGTTGCCACTTTGGCTGCAAACGGCTCAAAATCCGCTGTCTTTGCTCTCCTCAGGTTCTTCCAGGTAGAGCTGGGCCACCCGGCCACTGGCCTTCTGATGTGGGAGGCTTCCATCGTGGGTTCTGCTTCCCTTCCCCACGTGTCTCCAATGCTGTGCTCCTTCCTCTGTCTGTCCCGAGGCTGCCATCTGAGAGGGGAAGAGATGCTTTGGACTCGCTCTTGGAGGGCTGGCTCATTCCAGGACGCTGCAGGGGCAGGGGATGCTCTGGGAGCAGCAGGCACTGGGATTTGTATCTGTTTCCTACAGCTGGCCTTGGGGACAGTGGTGTCAACTCCATTTGCTTCCCAGAGGAGGCTCAGACCCCTTTTAGGGAGGAGGCAGTGCCTGTGCCTGTTGCAAACACCTGTCCTTCAGTGCTGCAGGAGGTGATTTCTCCATGTCAGGAAACTCCAGGCCCTGAGCTCAGAGGTGGAGCTGCCCTCTGATCTTGCTCAGGCCAGCAGGAGTGTGACATCTCTGCCTCCTGTCCCCGTGGCATGGACAGAGCAGCCTGGCCAGGGCTGCAGCACCCACTGCTGAGGACTCCAGTGGGTCAAACTGCCCTGCAGCCTCCCTGGGTGTGCGGAGGAGGGGAAAGGTCTCATCTCCCAGGTGGAAAATCTTTCCTATGGGCTGCTGCACGCTCTGGCTGCTGGTCCTGCCCCCTCCAGGGGGTTCTGTGGTCCTGCCCTGAGAACCCCTTTCCCCAGGGGCTGCTCCTCCTAGCAGCTTGGGGCCACAGAAGGTGAAATTTGTCTCGAGCCAGGGACAGCTTTGTGCCCCTTGAGGACACCTCTGGCTCCTTAGGAAGCAGCCATGGAAGCAGTTTTACTCTCCCAGGGAAGGAGAGGGTGGTCTGGAGCACATGTGATGGCATTGCTGAGGGTGCTGGAGGACCAGCCACAGGTCATTAAAATTACCTTTGCAGGGAATCACACAGACTTTCCTGTCATGCAAAGAGGTTCTGCTGCCTGCTCTGTCCCTGCAGCCCTGAACACAGATGACAGAACCAGGATAGGCTCCCTGGGCAAGTGAGCCACCACAGGGACACAGGATAAGGCCACTTTAGGAAGGTCCCAGCTGGGGATTAGAGGGATGTGAATGTGCCCATGGACTCTATCCCTGCTTTCTTCCACCTTGAAATGACTCCTCAACAGCTGCTGGTTGTTTCGTGGCCACCAGACTAGGTCCAGCTGAGCAGAAAAGGGTTTAGCATCAATGAGGTCATTCCCAGGCCCTCCTTCTGCAGGGAGGAAGGGCTGTTTGGCACTGCACAGAGCAGGCCTGGGCCAGGACCTGCCAACAGGGAATGCCCCAGGCCTGGGAGGCAGCTGGGGGCACAGAGAACCCACGTGCCTTTTGCTCCATGACAAGATGACTTAAGACCTCCATGAGGAGCTTGGCTCCATGGATAACTCCTCGTGCCCTCCCCTGGCCCAGTCCCCCTGGTGTCCTCTCCCTGGATTCTGCCCTGAGATTTGTCCCAGCCCTAAGCTAGCGAAGGGTGGGGAAAGCTCTCCTCGGCTCAACAGATGGTTTTTTAATTAATACTCTTGCTGGTGCCACTCATTTCCATATGTCTTTCGTGTTTAAGTGCTGTGGTGGGTGAGAGGTGTGAGTAACAGCGAGGAGGGAGCCAGGCGTGGTGCTGGGGAGGTGCAGGGGGATCCAGGTCCTGCAGGATGAGCTGCACCAGGGAGGGTGTGCTGGGGGTAAAACCCTGAAGGGACACCCCCTTGCCATGCCCCTTTGTGACCAGCTTTGTCACCCCACCGGCTGTCCCAAGCCACTGCAGCCCTGGGTGCCCGTGCTGGGGTGTCTGCACAGGGATCTGTGCAGGGCTGTGAGGGGCAGGAGTGGGTTCAGGGTGTGTTGGGCTGACTCGGGCGGGTTTGGACTGAGGTGGCAGTGGGGGGAGCTGCGGGGTCTGTGTCCCACATGCGAACAGGAACCGGCACCGGGCTGCAGAGGCAGGGTGGGCAAACCCCAGGCGTGTGCTCAGGGATGCTCAGGGCCTGCTGGCAGGCAGCGAGAGGAAATAGCACCGGTCCCTTTAAGAGGATTTTTCGCTGCCTGGCAGTCCGTCCATCCATCCATCCTGCCGCCCATCCTGCTCCCCGCCCGGCAGCACCGGCCACGGGGCTGGCGGAGAGCGGCGCCCCCGAGCAGCCCGGCCCGGGGGGCTGCTGCTAGCCACTGCGGGGCTGCTGCTAGCCACTGGGGGCTGGGGCCGCAGCGCCCCCCGCCCGCCCTGCCCACCCAGCCCCGCGGAGGGATGGGGAGGAGACCCGGGCCGGGCACCCGCGGGGGCAGCGCCCAGCCCGGCTCCTGCCGCTGAGCACCGCAACCGAGCCGAACCGAACCGAACCGAGCCGCCCCCCGCCCGGCCGGGCCCCCCGGGCATCGCCCCTTTGTCTGCGGAGGAGGCGAGGCGGGGGCGCTGCGGGAGCGGAGCCGCCGCCCCGCACCCTGCCAGGTGAGCCTGCGGGAGAGCCGAGACCCTCCCCGGGGCCGGGAGGGGGGGGAGCTGGGGATGGAGGGGGCCGGCGGGGAGCAGGGATGAAGGAAAAGCATCCTCGGGCAAAGCCTTCCCGTCCCCACCCCGCGGCGCGGGGCTGGGCTAAGCCGCGGAGAGCAGCTTGCGGGATTTAGCGCTCCGTGAACGCCCAGCCGGAGGAGTCAAGGTGAGCCCGAGGGCGCTCCGAGCCCGCTGCCCCCCACCACCACCCCCGAACCCCCCGTTCCTGCACCCCGCGGGCTGGGAACCCCCACCCCTCCTGCCCCGGGGCTGGGCTGGCTTCCTTCCAGCCCTGAGCGGGATGTGCCTGCAGCAGGGAGTGGGCTGGGGGGGATCTCCCGCAGCTCCCGGCATCCGGCCGCCCCTGGCAGGGGCCGTGTGTGTGCGCTGCAGCCGCAGCCCAGCTGAATGTAGGTTAGCCAGGCGGTGGGACCCCGCACTGGGAGGCGAGATGGGTGCAGGGCACAGCCCGCTCAGGCACAGCCCGAGCTCCTTTTGCTGCTGTCGGGGGGTTCCCCGACCCCCTCCCAGCCTCTGAGAGCCGGGGTAAGCGTGCTCGCCACCCTGCTTGGCTCAGCATCCTCCCAGCACCGCAGAGTCCCCGAGCCGAGCCACGAGGAGCTCGGCTGTGCTGCAGCCGGCTGTGGAGCACTGCGGGCAGGAGAGGGGCTGGGGCAGGTGTATCAGCGTCATGGTCCCAGTTCAGCGCTGGCCTGGCCTCTGAGGCTGTGCTGTTAGAGCCCGGGAGGTGAAGCGATGAGCCAAGGAAGGCAGAGAAGGAATGGCACCAGCAGGGCCCCCTCCCTGTTTTGTTATGGCTCTCCCAGCAAGCCCAGGGGGCCCCCAGGCACTGTCTGAGGGTCTGATGTGTCCAGGACTGCTCTGCCCCAGGAGCGTGGTGTGCTTTGTCCAAGAAATCAGCTGGAATAATCTGTTTGTTTAGGATTTCATACCTATGCTCCCTAAGGCCAGGGCAGGGCTGGTTCCTGGTGAGTCCTTGGGGACATCCAGACATAGGGCAAGGCATCAGCACTCCCACCTCCCATCCTGCAGCCACCGGGACGAATGGGATTGGGGCAGGGAGCCACGAGCAGCTCTGACAGCAGAGCTGGACCAAGCTGCAGGAGCTGCATGAATTATTGACTGTGGAAGCTGAACAAAATCCTGCTGTTCCTCACTCTGAGCCCCTCAGCGCAGGCTCAGCGTCCATCCTTCCAGCCAGATGTGGGTGCTGGCCCCAGCTGGGCGGGGGGGACAGTGAGGCCTGGAGCCAGCAGGAGAGAGAGAGAGACAGGACTTGCTGTGGGCTGGTCCCTGCAGTGCCTGGAAGAGGGAGCCCGCTGCGAGCCGGTCCCTGTGCGCTCCCCACAGAGCAGCAGGATGGCGGAGAAGGGCATGGATCCTGCGTGTGTCTCCATCGCCCTGGAGGACACGGTGTGCCACGCCGGCCCCCAGGACGCCCCGCTGCTCACCACCCACTTGAAGAAGGTGGAGAACCACATCACAGAGGCCCAGAGGTTTTCCCACCTCCCGAAGCGCTCGGCTGTAAACATCGAGTTCATCGACTTGTCCTACTCCGTGCGGGAGGGATCCTGGTGGAGGAAGAGAGGTAGGAGCTGGAGGGTGGGGAAGGGCAGGGAGGGGAGGGCACCTGCACAGCTCTCCCACCCCGTGCCCGTTCTGCATGCCATGATCTCACCCTGGCCTGTCCGAGTGCCAGGGGCTCTTTGTGCCTGGTTGTTTGTTCTGGGTGCCCGTGGGAGGAGGAGGAGGAGGCAAGGCTGGTGTCCCGCAGCAGTTGCTGCCTGTGCTGTGCAATGCCAGGAGAAGGCAGAGCGCCTTCCAGGGAAACCTCTGGCCAGGGCAGATATCCTGGGGCAGCCGGGAGGGGTGGGATGGGTTTCCCCAGCATTGCTGTGTGGGGTATGACAGTGGGATGCAGCAGGAGACCCCAGCTCTGGCCTGGCAAGGGGAAGGTGTGGTTTGTGGGGGCTTTCCTCTCCCTGTGCAGCCGAGGCCGTGGCTCCCTTCCCTGTGTGCGACTCTGGCCGAGAGCTCAGGGAGGGGAGAGGGGAGGCAGATGGCGGTTGGTGGGTGGTAGTCTGCTTTAATTAGCGCTCTCAGTTAATGGGATGCCAATCAGGCAGCCCGATAAGATGGAGGGTGAGCTGATCTGTAGAAGCCGAAGGCAGGCGGGGACGAGCAGGGACCGAGGTCACAGGGTGAGGGTCCCTGCCAGCCAGGAGTGCCGGAGGGGGTTCTTCTCCTGTCCCCAGGCTGTGCAGCTCGGGAAACCGAGGCGCTGACGCTCGGTGGGAGCAGCCCTGACATCTGCCGGGATGATGCCTCCCTGTTTATCCGGGATGCTGAGGAAGCATCCCAGGAGGATCCATGGCACATCCGCGGGTTCGCCAGGGCGGATTGTGCTGGAGCACCCAGGAGGGAACTGGCTGCATTGCCAGCGGGCCAATGCCCTGCAGGGAGGGAGGGAGGGAGGGGGAAAGGCTCGGGCAGGTGGGAGCAAGCCGAGGGGTCCCTGGGTTGATGGAGGGGGGGGGGGGAGAGCGCCTTTCTCTCCGCGGTCAAACAGAGCTGTGGGGCTGGCAGGGGGGTGGCGGTGGCTTTGTCCACAGCCCCCCGCTCGGGCTGCCCGGCTGTGCTGAGGCAGGAGGTTACTGGCAGTCAATGAACGTGAGTAACCGCTGCGCAAGCTGCAGTGGCGCCGACGTGAGCAGCATGCGCGGTGCGGAGCCGTGCGCTCTGCCGGGGGAACGGGGGGGGGGACTACCGGCCCTGCTCGATCCTAGCCACCCTGAGCAGCCCCCCGCCCTCCCCTGGCCGCCCCTCTGCCCGTGGACCCCCTCCTGCTGCGGGGCTCCTGACCCCGAGGGATGCAGAGGAGCAGCGGGGGGCTCGCGATGCTGGATGACCTTCCCTGGGGATGATGGATGAGCTGCAGGGCTGCCCCAGTGAGGGGGGGACTGTGAATGCTCTGGGGTTGCCCCAGCTTGGATTTGTTGCCCCACAGCGGCTGTTCCCGTGGGGCACAGAGGGGACACTGTTCCATTAGGGGGATGCTCAGCTCCATGCTGTTATCACTCCCTATCCCATCGCTGTCCAGCCAGGGCTCCATTTCAGGGGCAGAGCCTGAGGCTGTGCTTGTTCCTTACTGCCGACACATCGTGTTCCTTCTGCCAGAAAATGCTAATCAGCCGCGTTTAAAGCAGAGATAATTCCAGGTCTGATTAGCAGTGGCTGCTGCCGGGTGCCACAGCGTGAATGCCAATGAAGGCAACAGCCGGATTGGGAATTCTGCCTGCCCCCTGCTGCCCTGCTCCGCGCTGTCCCTCCCCCCTGGCCTTGGGGATCAGCATGCCCAGGACCAGTGTCACAGCCTGGTAATCTTCCTTAGCAGCTCTGTGACCTGACCCGGGGATTTCCCTGGTCTTTGCTGTCATCCAGGTCAGGAACTTCTTCAGCAGCGGCAATCAGTGGGCTCAGCCAAGGACCAGGGGCAGGGATCACGCTGGAGGGGACAGCTGTTGTGGCCATAGCCCTGGGGGTGCTGAAGGAGACACCTCCAGGCACACTGAACCCCAGGCATGGCACATGGAGGTCCTGAGGTGCCCCAGGTGCTGGGGCCTTGGGAAGCCAAACCCCTGCTGCTCTCTCCCTCCAGGGTACAAGACTCTCCTCAAATGCCTGTCAGGGAAGTTCTGCCAGAGGGAGCTCATCGGGATCATGGGCCCCTCAGGAGCTGGGAAATCCACACTAATGAACATCCTGGCTGGCTACAGGTGAGGCTGGGGGGGAGCCAGCGGGCTGGGGGTGCAGGGCCCTGCTGCATTGCCCCACACCTCTGTCCTGCAGGGAGACTGGGATGAAGGGGCAGATCCTGGTGAACGGGCGGCCGCGGGACCTGCGCACCTTCCGCAAGATGTCCTGCTACATCATGCAGGATGACATGCTCCTGCCACACCTCACCGTGCTCGAGGCCATGATGGTGAGCTCTGGGGGACATCCTGCGGGCTGGCTCCTTGGGGGCACCGAGCACACTGTCCTGCTCCCACAGACTGATGCCCACATCAGGCATTTCCAAGGGCTCTGGGACGTGGGAACAAAACCCTGCTGTCCGTGCTCCCTTCATCCTGAGCACACAGGGGTGGAACCACGGTGTAGCCAGTTCTGTTCCCGACATCTGACAGTCGTGTCTCCCTGGCCATCCTCTCCCTGCAGGTCTCTGCTAACCTGAAGCTGAGCGAGAAGCAGGAGGTGAAGAAGGAACTGGTGAGTGATGAGGAAGGTGGGCCCAGACCCCCTCATCTCTCCCCAAGATGGGACCAAGGGGAGCAGGGGATGGTGAGGGGGAAGGGAGGAGGCAGAGATGGGATGAAAGTCCATGGAAACCCTTGGCTGTCTCCCAGGTGAACGAGATCCTGACGGCCCTGGGACTGCTGGAATGCTCGTACACACGCACCAGCTCCCTGTCGGGGGGCCAGCGCAAGCGCCTGGCCATCGCCCTGGAGCTGGTCAACAACCCACCCGTCATGTTCTTCGATGAGCCCACCAGGTGAGGAGGACACAGGGGCTCACTGCCCAGCTGGGCTGCCCCTGCTGGCATGGCCAGAACCCTCTGGTCCCACCTGAACATGGGAGGAGACTGTTCCCCTGGGGCTGATGCTCTTCTGCATCGATCTGAGGGGAGGGTGCCCACAAGAGGAGGCAAGTGGGGGCATCTTTAGGATGTTCTTCTTCCCTCTCAACTCTCCTCTTCTCTCTCTCTGCTGTCTCTTTCTCCTCCACCCCATCCTGCATGGCCACAGCGGTCTGGACAGTGCCTCCTGCTTCCAGGTGGTGTCCCTGATGCGGTCCCTGGCTCAGGGTGGGCGCACCATCATCTGCACCATCCACCAGCCCAGCGCCAAGCTCTTCGAGATGTTCGACAAGGTTTGGGCTGGTTCAGGGTCCCTCTGGCCCCAAGATCAGGGCGAGAAGCCATGGGAGGGGTGGGCTGCAGGCTTTTGACCTAGGGCTTGTGTGGCTGGGGTCTGGCAAGGGTGGCCTGTGTGACACGGGTGACAATGCCCTGGCTGCCCTGCACCTGCCACATCCTGGCTTTCTCTCACAGCTCTACATCCTGAGCCAGGGCCAGTGCATCTTCAAGGGCGTCGTGACCAACCTCATCCCCTACCTGAAGGGCCTCGGCCTCCACTGCCCCACATACCACAACCCTGCTGACTTCAGTGAGTGTCCCTACCCCAGCAGAGGGTGGCGAAGTCCAGACAGAGTGCCCAAACCCTGGGAGCTACCCAGGAGAGATTCCTGTGCCCTTCCTGTTAGGTGCTGGTTGGCTCAGCACCTCTCAGGGGTCCTGTCCTCTTCTACAGTCATCGAGGTGGCCTCAGGAGAGTACGGGGACCTCAACCCCGTCCTGTTCCGTGCTGTCCAGAATGGGATGTGCACCATGGCTGAGAAGAAAAGCAGCCCTGACAAGGCAGATTCATCGTGCCCAACATGTGGGACGGTGCGTGGGGGTCAGAGGAGCCTCCTGTGCCAGCAGGGACCCCGTGGGCTGAACCTGAACCACATCCCTGTGGTCTTGCAGGATGTGGATCACATCGAGAGCCACACATTTGCCACCAGCACCTCAACTCAGTTCTGCATCCTCTTCAAGAGAACCTTCATCTGCATCCTGAGGGACACGGTGAGGGCAGGGCAGGCTCAGGGTTGGGCTGGCTCTTTGGGGAGTTACATGGGCTGCCCGCTGCTCCTTTGGGATGTTTTTGGGGTGCAGCTCTGCCTTGCTGAGCCTCCCTGTGCCCGCAGGTGCTGACCCACCTGCGGTTCATGTCCCACATCTGCATCGGGGTGCTCATCGGGCTGCTCTACCTGCACATCGGCAACGACGCGGGCAAGGTCTTCAACAACACCGGCTTCCTCTTCTTCTCCATGCTCTTCCTCATGTTCGCCGCCCTCATGCCCACCATCCTCACCTGTAAGGAGCTCCTTGCCCCCAAATCCCCTCGCTGTCCCCAGTTTTTGGGGTGCCCCAGCTGCGTGGCAGTGCCTGTGTGCTGGGCAGGGTGTGGGGAGCCAGAGACATGGGGCAAAATAAGAGAGAAGAGAAAAAAAAAATTAAAGGACAGGGGAAAAGCTTCTGATTGCCTGTACTGCAGTTTTGCCCTTTGTTTGGCTATAATTTGGCTATTTGCCCCTCATTGGCTCAAAGCAGAATGCTGGAATTTTAATAATTTATCTTTTTAATCTGAGAAAATGTGCGTAAATCTGTATTTTCTGCTTCCCTTCCTTGCTGAAAAAGCCCCACCCAAGCTGACTTCTCTGGTGGAAATTTCCCAGATCAGTCACTGTTTTGTTTTTTTTTCCCCCAGTGAAGATTTGAGCATCCTCATGATGCAAGCAGGAGGGTTACCTGGTGCATCCCACCTGCCTGCACCAGGGTGGGTGGGAGAGGGGCTGGAGCACCCCAGGGCAGGGAACTGCTGGCTGCTCACCCCTTGGCTTCCCTGCAGTCCCCCAGGAGATGACAGTATTCCTGAGGGAGCACCTGAACTACTGGTACAGCCTCAAAGCCTATTACCTGGCAAAGACCATGGCAGATGTGCCCTTCCAGGTGAGCTTTCCCTGGGTTTAGTCACCACCCTGACGCTGCTGTGCCCTCCTTGGCACAGCCAATTCCCACCCAGTGGCCCAGGCTGGCTGAGGGGAGGGGTCCCTCCCTCCTGCAGGGAGCTCTGTGGGGTGGGGATGGCCGTGGGGCCCAGCAGGGAAGTGTCTCTGTCCCCGTGCAGGTGATCTGCCCCATCGCCTACTGCAGCATCGTGTACTGGATGACGGGCCAGCCCCCCGAGGCCACACGCTTCCTGCTCTTCTCTGCCCTGGCCACTGCCACAGCTCTGGTAGCCCAATCCCTCGGGCTTCTCATCGGAGCTGCTTCCACTTCCCTGCAGGTCTGACGGGGCTCTCTTCTTCTGCATAGAGTTGCAGGGGCATGGTGGTTATTTGGGGTGAAGTGCTGCCCACAGGTGGGCAGGGATGTGACCCCCAGTGGCCTCTGCTTCCCCAGGTGGCCACTTTTGTGGGACCCGTCACTGCCATCCCCGTGCTGCTCTTCTCGGGCTTCTTTGTCAGCTTCAAGACCATCCCCACCTACCTGCAGTGGAGCTCCTACGTCTCCTATGTCAGGTGGGCCCCTAGCTATGGCCAGAGCTCCCTGTCCTGGGCTCCCCTGGGGCCCTGGTGACCCTCGGGGTGTGCTCTGCCCTAGGTATGGCTTCGAGGGGGTCATCCTCACCATCTACGCCATGGAGCGCGAGGACCTGGAGTGCCTCGAGGACTTCTGCCCTTTCCAAAAACCCATCAAGATCCTGCAGGAGCTGGACGTGGAGGAGGCCAAGCTCTACCTGGACTTCCTCATCCTGGGCATCTTCTTCATCATCCTGCGGCTCCTGGCTTACCTGGTCCTCAGGTACAAGGTCAAATCTGAGAGATAAAGGGGCCGTGGGGCCCCGGTGCCGTTCCCGGGCCTGGCCTGCTGTGAGAGATGTTCTGCAGATGGACACGGTGCTCCTGCAGGTCCCGGACCGTGGCGGAGGCACTGGGAGGTGCCAGCCAGGCCTGGCTCAGTCGAGAAGGGTTTTGAGACATCTCGGAACTGTTTTAACCTTTCCACACACTCTTCATTGCAAAACGTTTTGTACAGCCCTGGCATGTGCCACCTTCCCCCCCGCCCCAGGACTGATGAGCCCCACGGAGCTTGGGTCCCCTCTTGTTGTCCCTGCCTGGCGCTGCCCTGGGGACCCCAGGGACAGTCCTGCCGAGGTGGTTTGTGCCCAGCACGGCCGGGAGGAGCCTGCTCTGTGCAGGGGGAGCTGCAGGCTGGGGCTGGGCTGCGAGGAGAGCTGCAGAGTTGGAAGTGCAGCTCGTGGCCCCATTCCTCATGCTGTGTGAGTCAGGGCAGAGAAGAGCCCAAAGATGCCACAGGTGAAGTTGCAGAAGGCTTTAGTGTTTCCTGTCACCGTAGCCACAGAGATTGCTGCGTCCCCCTTTCCTTTCTTTGCGCAAATCTTCCTTTTTTCCCCTTTTTTCTTTTTTCTTTCTTTTTCTTTTTGTTCCCCACAAACCCCACTGCATCCCGGTGTTGATGGAGGGGAAAGGCAGCCAGCAGGCAGAGAAGGACTTGGGTCTCTGTCTCAGATTCCTGATGGGATGCCATCCTCAGAGATGGGATCTTCAAAGCAGGGTCTGTGGGAGCAGGACAGTGTTCTCAGACCTTAGGGAGTCTCACATTCAGTCCCTGTTGTCTCTGGGGTCTGAGACAAGAGGGTCTGAACCAGATCAACCAATGTGGAGACACGTGACTGTTCCTTTGCGTGGAGCAAGGAGGATTTAGGGTCCCACACCCTGCCCATGCCAGGAGGCTGAAAAACAGGACTGTGTCATCACTGGAGCCTCTTCTGCAGGAGGAGAGCTGGTCCTGAGCCCTTCTCCTACAACCTCTCTTCCCTCAGCACCACTGGGGCTGTCTCAGCAGGACAGGGCAGACGAGCCTCGCTCAGCACTGACCGTGCAAGGAGGGGATGCCAAGGACACCCAGCCTGTCACAGTGCCAACCCCCTAGGGTGACACTGTGCAGAAGGGGGTCCCAGCAGTGCCTGAAATGGAAACCAGGTGAGATCCCAGAGTGGTCTGTTTGCAGCGCGTGACCCGGACACTGGGAAGGCCTTTGCACTTTGTGACTGGTACGAGGAAAAGGTCCCTTCTGGCACTTGTGTCTCTGGTGGCTGCTCCAAAGTCGCACACCTTGCAGAGGGAAGGCAATTCCGCACCTTGCTGGCTCTCCAGAGGAACTGAGCTGAGCCCAGAGCTGGTGGGGCATCTGCACATGCTGCTGTGCTGGGAACACAGCACCCTGCTTACCTGCACAGCACAGGCTCCGTGGGCGTGCTGGCACTGCTGGCACCGGGCTGCACGTGGGAACCCACAGGTTTCTGGCAGGCATGGATGTGGGGGAGGCAGCCCTGCCCCATCCTGGCAGGCTGGCCCTGGTTCAGGTCAGCCTGGGGGAATCCTGCTCCTGGCACTCTGAGCAGCCAGGGATTCCAGGGCAAATGCCAGATTCCAGCAGAATCCTGGAGGCTGATCTTTGGTTTTGCTGGCTTGGGTTGGGGCTGCACAGCAGAGTCTGGCTGGCTTGACACTGATGCTGGGCACTCAGCAAAGCTGAGTTTCCCCTGCCTGGAGAGCATCGAGGAATGTTTGGCCATGGGGCTCTCCTGCACAGAGGGTCTGGAAGCAGGACACACCCTGCTGCCCTTTCCATGCTGAGCATCGGGGATTTCCCCAGGGTTGTTGTCTGACTTTTCACTATCCCTCACAAAATTCCCCTCTGCTCCTGGATCTTCCTTCAGTGCCATGCTCTGCAGTGGGGCTGTGCCAGCTGGAGGGCTGCAGTGCTGCCAACCACAGCCACAGGGGCATGGGGGTGTGGGGGACCATCCCTGTGCCTGCTCTGTCACGAGGTGCATGGATGGGCAGGGAGCCAGGGGCTGTGGGGCTGTCACCTTTCTCCATTTCCTTGTCCCTGGAGCTGATGGGACTGGTGCCCTACTTCTGTCCCGCTCTTGGGCTGGGACTAGTTAAGCCTGGCCCAACACAGCGCGTGCTCTGTTGGGCTGAGGCTTTTCCCTAGATGGATCTCAAGATGCAGGAGGTGTCAGTGGGGCAGCTTTGCACAGCTCCTGCTTCTTCCCTGGCATTTGGGGCTCTCGTGGTGGGTCCTGTCTTCTGCACCCTGGAGGTGCTGCTGTCCCCAGCACCTGCACCCCTGTGCCATCACAGCCAGGGCCACCACCGCTCCCAGAAGGACCAGGACAAGTTGGACTAGTGTGTGGAGCAAAGGGGCTACCAGCAAGCACCAGTGACTGCCACTGCCCGTGGCCCCCACACGCAGGGAAAGCTTTGTTGACCCAGCTCTGCTGCTTGCAGAGAAACCTGGTGGAACAGGCTTCCCCAGCTCAGAGCAACACTGCCAGGGCAAAGGTGGCTCCCACTGCTGGGCCCTGCCTGGGATGGGGCAGCTGGCAGCACCCCCAGGATGCCCAGGAGGGCTCAGCACAGCCTGTGCCTCCTGTGCCCAGGAGTTGCAGTGTCCCAGCTGACCAGGTACGTGGCCACTGCGGGGCAGAGGGCCAGGACAAACCCTGGAGCTGCAGGATGGCTGTTCCTGAGCTGGGCAAAGCTCTGGGGCAGTGGGGGTGATGGGGCAGGCCGCTCGTCCCCAGGGCAGCAGGACACAAATGATTGTGTGGGTGTGAAGGGGCTCATGAGTGAGGGATGTGGCACAGGGCAAAAGTACCCTCGGTGCTGCCTGAGGAGGTGAACCAAGGTGCCACTGTCCTTTCCCTCTCTTCAAGGACAGTCCCAGAGGTGGCGAAAAGCGCAGGGAAATGCAAGGAGAAGCAGCACGTTTGCACTGAGCCCCCAGGCTGGCAGGGCTGGGCTGAGCCCCCGGGGTTTATTGTCTAGGTGGTCCCTGCCCTGCAGGAGCAGGGCAGGAGGGGTTTTCTCTGCCCAGGCAAGGCAGAGGGATGGGGTGCAGCCATCCTGCTCCAGGGGGCCCTTAGGGAAGCAGCAAGGATGCACTTTAAGAGCAGGGAAGTGGAGCCGTGGGTGCTTCTGGCTACAGGAATCCCACGAGAGAACGCGTCTGGATAATCATGAGGAGCGTGATGGAGGAGAGCAGGCTTCTTCCCCCACACCTCCTCTCCTCTCCTGCCCCTGCCTTCCCGTGTAATGCACTTTGAGTGGATGAGGGTGGGGTTCAAGCTGTGGCTCTGGCTCCCTGGGAACACCGGTTGAGCCTCAACCCACCAAAAACTGCTTCAGCCCCTTTGGCCCATGGCTGTGTCAGGTTCTGCCTCTCACGGGTGCTGTGATGGCAGGCAGGCAGGGGTATGGCCACTCACCTCCATGCATGGCCACCTTTGTCACACGCACAAGAAGAGCAAATGCTTCATCACCTGGCTGGGGTTTGCTGGAGGGGAGACTGGGCTAGAACAGGGAGGGGAAGGGGCTTCTCCCAGGGTTTCACCCCTCTCCCAAATCAGGCAATAAAACAGTGTTTCCTTCTCACTGTGTGTGGACACCATTTGTCCTGTCCCTCTCCACGGGCAGCCTGTGGCTGCCTGGGCTCTCTGTGTGTGTCCCTGCCACGCTGGACCCTGTGATTTTCCAGCCTTGGCCGTGTCCACATGTGCAGAGCAGGCTGGACAGTGAGGGGCACGTGTGATCCGGGGGGGGGGCACCGTGCAGAGTAGTGCAGGCATTGAAACTCACATTTCCACAGGGCCACAGGTGTGAGCTGCTTTCTCCCTGGCACAGCTTGCCAAAATAAGATGCAGGTAACAGCTCAAAAGGCCGAGGGAGTCTGCTGGCACAGCTCTGTTGTGGCAGCTGCTCTGGGGGGGCATTGGCCCAGCTCTTTCTGCCTTGCTGGGAGGAGGCTGTGAAGCAGGACCAGGGCACCACAGCTGCAGCCTGGCAGGAACCAGGCAGGGTGGAGGTGAGGCCCTGGGCTGCACATGCAGGTAAGTGCCCCGCAGGGACGGGGTGCCAGGTGCCAGCTTGCTGCTGGCACTCAGCAGTGCCCAGAGGGTCCCCGGGAGCTGTTGGGCAGGAGGAGATGTGTTGGTGTTTCCGAGATGCCAGCTGTACTTGTTGGATTTCACACATCAATAAAACTTATATTTATAGTGTAATGCCTGGATCTCTCCCTTTCCTGAGAGCTTTGAGGGCACAAGTATGATGGGAGGGTGTTGAATTTGGGGTGCAAATACTCCCTCAGTCCCAGCACCCCTGGGGCAGCATCACTGAGAAGAGTGCGTGTGACCTCAGTGACACAGCTGCCCCTTGCTGGGCGGCCAGAGCGGCTCTGCCAGCAGCAGGAGGGCAGGTACAGGTGTGTGTGTTTGTGTCTGCATCACGTGTGTGTCAAACCGACACAACCGGGAGCTGCCAGCACAGCCTCCCCCGGCTCCTTCTCCCGCCGGGGAGCGATTCTCTCCGGAGCTGAACTGCAGTGGCACAGCCGGGGATGCAGATGTGTCCGGAGGACATACCCGCCTTGCTGCACATCTGGTGAGACCGCAGCTGCCCCAGTGCCGTGCTTGGGAGGCTGCGGGTGTTTCTCCCCTCCTGCTCGGGGAGCTGGCAGGCTCCGGCCGTGGGGCGGGACAGGGCAGGGATGGCGTTGCAGGAAGTTCTGCCTGTAAAAGCAGCCGCCTCCGCAGCGGAGCCGTGCCCGGGGACAGGCATGGCAGCAGGCGGATGGGCAGCTCCGGGCTGTGCTCCGTGAGCTCCCGGGCACAGGGAGCTCGGCTTTCCCGGCTGGAATCCCGCTGGACGAGGTAACGCCGCCGCTCCCAGCGCCGCGGTGCCAGCTCCGCCGCTGGCCCGGGCTCCTGTGCCGGCAAAGCACGGCCTCGCCGTGCAGCGGGGAGCTGCGAGGGCTCAGGGAGCCGAGGGCACGGCTGCCCGAGTGCCACGGGGGTCCCCAGAGGGAGGGGTGTGCAGCAGGCTGGCAGCGCTGTGCCCTCGGCTCAGCAGAAGGGTTGGGAAGGGGCTGGAGGCTGGGCATGGAACACAGCGGGGTTTGCTTCCTGCCAAGGCACCGAGGTCGGCACACCCGTGTTCAAGGTCAGCTCCTCTGCCCCCGTCCCTGTGCCTCGGTTTCTCCATCTGGATCCCATAAAAAGGGTCTCTAAGCAGCGTGGCTTGTGGGAGGTGTTGAGTGAGAGAGCTGGTACCCTGCTCCTGTCACCCTACTCCTGTCACTCTGCTCCTGTCTGCTCCTGTGTCTGCTCCTGTCACCCTACTCCTGTCACCCGCTCGCACCCTGCTCCCGTACCCTGTCTGTCACCCTGCCCGGTCCCTTCTCTCTGCTGCGTTGGTTTATATCTTTCTCCCGCCGTGCCTCAGTTTCCCAGGATGTTGGGGGCTGTGAGCGCCACCCGTGCTCCTGCAGGATCACCCCGCTGAGCTGGGGCGGGAGCCTGAGTCAGCGCCAGCACAGCCGGTTCTGCCGGACTGGACCCTGCTGGGGCAGGTAAGGCTGGGCAGGGCTGTGCTGCACCCCATCCCCACAGCCCCCTGTGCTCTGCTGAGCACCCCGCAGCCCCTCACACCCCCTCCCCTGTCTTTCAGGTGCAGGATGTCCCACCAGAGCTGCCTGCCCTGGGGCAGCTGGGCACAGCTGGGGCGGTCCCTGGCCGGGAGCAGGGGGACCCGCAGTGTGTCTGTGTGTGCTGCTGCTGTGCCAGGTGAGCTGGGTTCTGTGCCTTTGGCACCCAACCCTGTCCCCAGGAAAGCCTGGCTCTGTTGGACATCCCTCCCCAGCTGTGTGTGCAGGGATGGGGGGCACCTTAGTAAGGTGTGAACCTTGGGCCATCCCTGACCGTGTGTGTTCTTCTTCCCACCCAGGTCCCGCAGGCAGGTGTTTCCTCAGGAGGATCCTTCCCACAAGCAGCATCTCCCTGCCCAGGTACAGTCGGTGTCACACGCCTGGGGCTCTGCCTCAGCACCTGGGTGGCTGAGCTGGCTGCCTTGGCACCAGGGACACTGCTTTGCTTCCACCTAGAAAAACACCCAGGCCCACCTCCCTGCCTGCTCTGGCTCCAGCCCACCTCCTCTGCCTTACCACGGGTTTTCTGGGAATGCACAGCCCGTGGCTTGCTGACCTGCCTTCACCTCCCAGCCGTGCCCCTACCCTGGCCCTGCGCTCTCCCGTGGTGTGGGGGAAGGAAGGGGTGAGCTGGCTCCTCTCAGCACTTCCCACAGCCTCACTTGTCATCTGCCCACCCTGCCCCAGGCAGGGTTTGGAGCTGCTCCTTGTGATGCTCTCCCTCCTCCTGCAGAGGCTGTGTTCGCTACCAGGGAAACTCCCAGGAGAGCTCTGCACAGCCCAGCTCCTCTCACCATGGTCAGTCCCAGCTGAGGAACGTGGCCTCTTCTGGTGAGTTTGCAGCTCTGGTCTGGAGGGAGGGTCCTACACAGCAGAGTGGGGGCAGCTGCTGTTCTGGGCAGTGTGAGGGTTCCCCATAACTGGGTGCTGTCCCCTCTCTGCAGTGGCTTGGGGCAGGCAACTTCCCCAGACCCCTGCCAGTGAGCAGCCCTTGTCATATGCAATACCTCCCTCCTTCCAGGAGCTATCAGGAAGCACCAGAAGAGCTTGTCTGCGTGGTTCAGCCACCAGCCCAATGAGGAGAGGCAGTTTGGCCCTTCCTTCTCCCTGGATGCCGTCCACGTGGACCCAGTGATCCGGGAGAGCTCCCTGGAGGAAATTCTGAAGCCCTCCCCTGATTTAACCATCCAGAACCAGCTCCAGCAGCCCTGCAGAAAGGTTATCAGCCTCCACAACCTGTTTGATGTGGACGCCTGTGGGCGGCAGGTGAAGAACGTGGTGCTCTACGGCACCGTGGGCACGGGCAAGAGCACCCTCATCAAGAAGATGGTGGTAGACTGGTGCCACGGCCGCCTGCCCCGCTTCGAGCTGGTCATCCCCTTCTCCTGCGAGGACCTGTCCCACAGCCACGCCCACGTGTCCCTGCGGCGCCTCATCACCAAGAAGTACCAGCACCTCCGGGATGTGGTGCCGGTTCTGGAAGCTTCCAACCTCAAGGTGCTCTTCATCCTCAACGGCCTGGAGCGCCTCAACTTGGATTTCCGCCTGGCTGGCACCGAGCTGTGCTGTGACCCCAACGAGCCCGTGCCTCCCTCTGCCATTGTGGTCAACCTGCTGCGGAAATACCTTCTGCCCGAGGTTGGTGTTACCCTCCCTTGTGCTGGGAAGGGGTTGGGGGTGAGCTCTGAGGCATCACAGGGCTGTTGGGATAATTATTTGCAATCCAGCTTGGCTGGGAGCAAGCAGGCTGCCTCTGTTCCTGGAGGGACTTGCCAAGGTGGCCTCATGTCACTGGTGGGATCTTTGGGGAGGCTTGGTAAGGTAATGAAGGCTGTGATCTTCCAGACTTTATTAATGTCTAGGAGGGAATGGGGAAAGTTCTTCTGTCCCCTCTGCCTGGGCCAGGTTTGATCCAGAGCCCTTACGCAGCAGCTTTGTGAGCTGTGCCTGTGGATGGGGTGATCCTTGTGCACCTCTCTGTGGGTTATGCCCTGCTGAGCAGCCCCAAACTCCTCCATGCCTGTGTCCCCAGGCCAGCATCATCGTCACCACGCGCCCGTCGGCCGTGCGCCGCATCCCCGGCAAGTACGTGGGACGCTACGCCGAGATCTGCGGCTTCTCCGACACCAACCTGCAGAAGCTCTACTTCCAGATGCGTCTCAGCCAGCCTGGCTGCTCCGGAGAGGAAAGCCAGGAGCGCAGCTCAGCAGAGCAGGAGAACCTGGTGGAGATGTTGTCGAGGAATTTGGAGCGCCACAACCAAATAACAGCTGCCTGCTTTTTGCCTTCCTACTGCTGGCTGGTGTGCACCACCCTGCACTTTCTCTACTTCACCAGGACGGTTCCTCCCAGCCAGACCCTGACTGGCATCTACACCAGCTTCCTGAGGCTCAACTTCAGCGGGGAGGTGCTGGACAGCACCGACCCCACCCACGTCTCCATGATGAAGTACGTGGCCAAGACGGTGGGCAAGCTGGCCTATGAGGGGGTGATGTCCCGCAAGACTTGCTTCTCAGAGGAAGACCTGCGGGAGTGCTTCGAGGTGGAGATGAAGACTGAAAGCGAGCTCAACCTCCTGGAGGTTTTCCGCAGCGACGTCTTCCGCTTCTTCCTCAGCCCGTGCGTGCAGCCGGGCAAGGAGCACACCTTTGTCTTCACCATCCCCGCCATGCAGGAGTACCTGGCAGCCCTGTACGTGGTGCTGGGTGAGAAGAAGACCCTGGCCCAGAGAGTGGGGAAGGAGCTGTCAGAGCTCATCGGGAAGGTGAGCGAAGATGTGGCTGTGGTTGTGAACATCATCTCCAAGGTGCTGCCCCTGCGCTTCCTCCCCGTGCTCTTCAACCTGCTCAAGATCTTCCCTCGCTATTTCTCACGGGTGAGCGGCAAGGACAGGGATGCCATTGCCCACACCATGGCAGAGGAGCTGTTCAAAGAGGAGGACTACTACAACGATGATGTCCTGGACCAGATCAACTCCAGCATCCTGGGTGTGGAGGGTCCCATGCGCCACCCCGATGAGGCCCCGGATGATGAGGTCTTTGAGCTCTTCCCCATTTTCATGGGTGGGATCCTGTCCCGCCGCAACCGTGCTATCCTGGAGCAGCTGGGCTGCTCCATCAAGAACCTGGCGGCCTTTGAGATCGCCAAGGCCATGAAGAAGACGGTGATCAGGAAGGGCCGCAGGGGCCTGCCCCCCTCCGAGCTCATGGACTACCTGTTCTTCCTGCACGAGTTCCAGAACGAGCGCTTCACGGCCGAGGCCATCCGCTCCCTCCGCGCTGTCAACCTCTCCTCTGTCAAGATGACCCCTCTCAAGTGCTCTGTGCTGGCATCTGTCATGAGCACCACGTGTCACGAGGTGGAGGAGCTGAACCTGACCTCCTGCAACCTGGACAGCAGCAGCTTGAGGACCCTTTTCCCTGTCCTGCTGCGATGCAAAGCTCTCCAGTGAGTACCACCTCCTCCTCCTGCCCTTGGGCACTGCTCAGAAATTGGGTTCTTTCTCACCCCTGCCCATCACGGGGATGTTTTAGATATGGAAAACTTAGGAAAGGGCATGTTTATCTTCAGTGCAGACCTCGGGAACTACAGCTTCCAACATGCAACGCTCCTGGAGCAGCCTTTCTAGGGCACTGCATGCTGGGATTTGCAGTCCCAGCTCACCCTCCCGCAGGAACTTTTGGGAAGTTCCCTGCAGCTGGTACAGGCTGGGCAGGCTGCCAGCTGTCCTGGCAGATCCGAGTCCCTGCGGGAAGTTACCCGGCATTCCCGTCTCGTTAGCTCTGTGAGGAGTTTGCTGTCCCAAAGGTGGGAGTCTGGGCTGTGCAGATGTTCCCACAAACATTCCAGAACATTTGTGGAGCTGCAGGTCTTCCTGCCGCCCAGGTGGTGGCGAGACGTGCTCAGCACAGATGGATCGGGCTGTGCAGCTGGGCTGTGCCGCACTTCCTTCCTCCAGATGCTCAGGAGGGCTTGATGGAGCCCTGATCCCTCCTCTGACCTTCACCCATCCCCTGAAGACTCCGCCATCCCCTTCCTCTTGCCCTGCTCCTGCTGGCACTGGCTCTGCTGGCTCATGCTCCGGTGCGGTGTCACCGTGCTCCCTTTGGGAAAGGAAACCTGGAGTGGCCTAGTTTGGGGAGCCCAGGGAGGATGGTGATGGGCAAAATGGAGCGGGCAGGGCTGCCAGGCTCACAGGTAACAGCCATTTTGTTCCTGTCACCCCCGTGTCTTGCTCTGCACCAGTCTGCAGCTTAACAGCCTGGGCTCCGACGCCTGCAAGGAGATTCGTGACCTTCTCCTGCATGACAAGTGTGTGGTGAGCAGCCTGCGGTGAGTACGGTCCCCACCCCTGCATGACACTGCCACTGCTGCCCACCACATGCCTTGGCACTCCCTGAGCTCCTGTGTCCACAGGCTGGCCAATAACCCCGTGGGTGAGCAGGGTGCCCGGTACCTGGCCGAGGCGCTGGCCGGTAACCGCTCGCTGACCCAGCTGTCCCTGCTGCACACGGCGCTGGGGGACCCCGGCGCCGAGGCCATCGCCCAGCACCTGGCCGAGAACCAGCACCTGCAGGAGCTCAACCTGGGCTACAACTCCCTGACGGACACGGCGGCCCTGCGCGTGGTGGAGGTGGCCAAAAAGCACCAGACGCTGGACAAAGTGCAGTGAGTCCACTCTGCCACGTCCCTGCCCTTTTGATCACGCGGCGTCCCTGTCCTGTCTGCCTCTGTCCCTCCCCTCAGCCCTCACCGGTGTCTCCCTGCTGCTTTCTTTCCCAGTCTCTACTTCAACGACATCAGTGAGGATGGCAAAAGAGCTCTTGACAGCCTGCGCATGGACCGGGACGGCGTCAGGGCTCTGGTTTTCCTCACGGCGGGCACCGATGTCTCCGATTACTGGTCCCACATCCTGAGCGTGGTGCAGAGGAACCTGCCCTTCTGGGACCGTGAGCGGGTCCGGCAGCACCTCGCCCTCCTCCTGCAGGACCTGGAGAGCAGCCGCAGCCAGACTGCCAATCCCTGGAGGAAAGCCAAATTCCTGCGAGTCGAGAGCGAGGTCAAGAAAATGCTGGGGAAACTGCAGGATGGGAGCCTCTAACCTGCTGCCCATCCACCAGCCAGGGGTGGGGCAGTGGCGTGTGCCCAGCAGCACGTTCTCTGTGCCCTTCCCCACCTGGAGATGCTGGGTGGATGGTGCTGTCAAAGGTGCTGGGTGTGCAGGGCTCTCAGCCTCATCTGCAGGCAAGGCTGAAGTGTGGGAATGGGACAGAAACCAGGCCAGGAGCAAATGGGACTTGTTCTTCTGGGCTTGTGGAGAGCCAGCCCCTGCACCCCAGCCAGAGTGGTGGCAGGGAGCAGGATTGGGGCTTGTCTGTGAATCTTTTGGGAGCATTAAAGTGCACCTCTTTATTTCCACTGAAGCACACTAGTACCAAGACTTGATCTCCTCTTCGGGCCCCTCCTGGGGAGGAATGTGGAGCCCGCCCCTGCAGCAGCTGGAGTGGAGGGTTCTGCCTTTCCCCATCTCACAGCACTGGCATGGAGCAGCCCACCTCTGCTCCAGTGCTAAACCAGTCACTCTTCCCCCAGTGTGTCCCCCTGGAAGCCACCAGGAGCTGTCCCCAAGCTGTGTGTCCCGGGGTGCTGGTCCCTGCTCCCAGCTCCGACTGGCAGTGCCCTGGGGCTGGGAGGGCAGGGGAGACTCGGGGCTGTTTAACCATTAAACCTGGGGCGTCTTGGGGAAGGCGGGGACACTTCCCTTCCACTTCACCCTGTACCTTGCTCCCTCTGGCAATCCCTGCAGCCATGAAGCAAACAAAAGGTATGTGCTGGGGAATCCTCTGGAGACCCTTCCCACACACACAGGCCCTGCTGTCAGATGGAGCAAGACAATGTCAGAGCCCAGGCAGCCCGTGGAAAGGAGCCAGAGGCATGCAGGAAAATGTCTGGCTGTGGGGATGCTGGGGAGGAATTCCAGCTCCCTGGGTTTGGGGTTCCTTGTGCCCAAAGAGGTGTGGAGGGGTTTTATGGGGTAAGATGTGCTAGGGAAGGTCTCTGTTGCGTTCTCCTGGCTGCAGCATCTCTCTGGGGTCCTGGTGAACCTTCTCACCCCTCACTGAAGTGCCCTGTAAAACCCCAGGGGCAGGCTGAATCCCATCTGCTTTGGCCCCGCAGTGAGTGGGACCGTGGGACCTGAGCAGCAGGTCCTGCTGTTGGGAATGCAGGAGGACAGTGGTGACAGGGCCAAGGAACAACCTGTGCTGAGACACAGAGGGACTTGGGGGCTGTGTGGGCTTGGCAAAGCCTCACCTGGCATGGCAGGCTCAGCCTGTGAGTGGACAAGCCTTGAATGCTCGAGAGCGTGGGGTCTGCTCCCAGCCCACCACCTCCTGTGCTGACCTCTCCTCTCCCTCTGCAGGACTCGAGGGAGACCAGATGTCCATCATGTAAGTGCTGATCTCCCCTTGACCAGGGGATTTCTGGGGCTCAGGAGAGATGTGGGCAATGGTCCAAGAGGGAAATCCCCTCTGGCTTTCCCCAAGAAAAAGGAGGCACAGGCCCCAGTGGCCCTTTTTGGGAGGAACATCTCCCCAAGGCTGGGGGAGGCAGGGGCAAGGCCATCCCGCACTAACATGGCCTCTCCTTTAATTAAGCCTTTTATCATTTCAGAAAATTTGAATTTAACCCCAAAGTTGGGATCGACAACCCTGCCTTGACACTGACTGAGGACACGGGTAAATACACACCCTCAACTCCCAGGGTGTCCTTGTGTCTGCACGGGCTTGTGGCACATGGGTGTCCTTTTGTCTGTAAGGGGTTATGGCACCTGGGCACTGCTGGGGTCCTGAGCTCTCTCACACTGGGGACCTGTGGGAGGTGAACACAGAAGGGATGAGCAAATCCCTGGCCCAGGATGGGATGGAGAGCTTGTGTGAGGGCCCTGCTCATGGGCTGTGACCCCACACAGATGGTGAGGGCATGGGGGAGCCTCGCTTCTACCTCCTGACCAAGGACAGCACAGAGACCTTCGGCTTCTGCCTGCACGAGGAGCTGGGCTGCCAGGGCCACGTCATCCGGCAGATTGAGCTGGGGGGGGTGGCCCAGCGCAGGGGGCTGCAGGACGGGGACCGGCTGCTCCAGGTCAATGGCCACTTCGTGGACCACATGGACCACCTCAGGGTAAGTGGGGAGCATCCCATGGGAACGCCTGGGTCCTCCCCAAACAGAGGCACAGAGGATGTGTGACCTCTGCTGACCTCAGGGACTCTGATCCCACCCCATCAGAAGGGTGCCTGCCCAGGGTTCACAGCCTGGGTCCCTCCAGGTGGTGCAGAAGATCAAGGCCAGTGGGAACCAGGTGCTGCTGGCGGTGCTGGACGGTGACTCCTACGAAGCAGCCAAATCCCTGGGCAGGGACCTGTCCCAGATGCTGCCGGATGACATCCGCCCGCGCCTCTGCCACGTCACCAGGGACAAAAGTGGCTTTGGTTTCAGTGTGTCATGTCCAGAAGGTAAAGCGGGATGCTTCCACCACAAGCCTCCCCCTTGTAGCACCTCACTCACCCCAAAGTGCCCCTTCTGCTCCTCCTGCAGGCACCAAAGGCACCTTCCAGCTGTCGGTGCTGCAGGACGGGCCAGCAGACAGAGCAGGGGTGCCACCGGGCTCTTGGCTGCTGGAGCTGAACGGGGACAGCGTGAAGAGTTACTCCCACACACAGCTCACCAAAAAGGTGCCTGCTCTTGGCAAGGGGGGTGAGGGATGGGGCTGAGAATGTCACTGAGCGCCCCGTGCTTCCCATCCAGCTTAAGCAGAGTGGCAACAAGGTGACACTGCTGGTGGCATCCAGCGCCGTGGAGGAGTTTTATCGCCTGCGGGGCCTGCGGGTCACGGCTGCCTTGGCAGACACCTCCTGGCTCCCCTTCAAGGTCCGGGAGCTGCACATGGTGAAGGGTCCTGCTGGCTATGGGTTCCTGCTCAAGGAGGATGACTGCAGCTCAGGAGGAGTAGGTGAGGGGGCTGAGAGGGGCAGTTTGTACCTGAGCGAGGCATTTCTGAGGGTTGGGAAGAGCTGACAGCTCTGTGCCTGCAATGGGGCCCTGTCCCCACCTGCACGTGGGTGTCAGCAGAGCCAGTTCCCCTCTGTGAGTCTCTCCCCGCTCTCTGCCCCCCTGTGACAGGCCAGTTCCTGTGGGATGTGGATGTGGGGCTGCCGGCCGAGCAGGCAGGGATGAAGGAAGGGGATCGTGTGCTGGCAGTGAACGGGGAGAGCATCGAGGGGCTGGGCCACGAGCAGATCGTGCACAGGATCCGTGCCCGGGAGGACCAGGTGACACTGCTGGTCATTGACCCTGCTGGAGATGAGTTCTACCACTCGGTAGGTTTTGGGGGCATGGTCCTGCTGTGGCTGGGGAGCCCTGGGGTGCTGTGAGGCTGCCCGGTGGGATGGGTGTTGTTCTCCACAGGGGCTGGGAATCCACCCCTCTTCTGCCCTTCCAGATCGGGCTGTCCCCCCTGCAGTTCTTTGAGGACAGTGACCCCGCCTCAGGCTCCTGCACGCCCTCCCTGCCCTCTCGCAGTGGCTCCCCTGCCCTCTGTGACGTTGAGGTGGGACCCAAGGGACCTGTGTCCTGGCTGATGGCTGCTGCCAACAGTATAGAGATCATACAGGTAACTCCTCAGGGCAGTGCTCACAGCCTGGCAGTGCTCTGAGTGCTGCCACCCTCCTATTCTGCCCATCCTAGCATTTCCCTGGCACCTGTGGTGCTGCCAGGAGGAGGCTCTGTGGTCCCCTGGCCACAGGGGCCAGGCAGAAAGATCCCTCCAACCTTTGTCCCCGCAGAGCCAGCGCCAGGAGGAACAGACAAAGCTGTGCCAGGCATTCTAACAGCCCAGGAGCCTCTGGACAGGCTCTCCCACACAGCACCCAGGCCACGTCCAGCCCCTCAGGCCTCAGCACTGCTCAGCATGGACCCTGCACATGCAGCTCCTGTGTCTCCATGCCTGGCTCACAGCATGACACTCCCAAGGACTCAGCTCTGCTCACCGAGGCTGGCTCAGAGCTTTTACCAACCACAGTGGCAGCTCCTTGCAACCTGACCACAGACCTGTGTCTTTGCCTGCCCAGCTACCTCCAGGGATTTCTCAGGACATTGCACTGAAGCCCTTGCCCAGCTCCAGGCTCTGGGAGTTCTCAGGAGAGCTGAGGCACTGCCCTCTGCACCACGGCCCGGGGAACTTGAGGATTGGCTCAGATCTGCACGTGCATGGACATCTCTCCCGTGCTTCTCCTCTCCCTGAACCTGTGGGCAGTGAGTGTCCACCACCCTGTTCCTGCACCACCCTTTTGGGGTGTGATTAAAGGACAAATCCACACTGCTGTTTGTGTGGGTGATGTTATGGACAGCACTGCAACTTGGCCAGACCCATCCTCTGATGGAATTTGAGAGCAAATTCCCACAGGCATCCCTTGTGCTCCATGGCAAGGATTTTTCCTGAGGGTTCCCCTTGCAGGTGACACATCAGCAGCATCCGTTCGTGCCCTGCCAGGGCTGTGACAATGCTGGGGGAGGGGGATGAGGGGGGATCCCAGCAGGGGAAGTTTCACCTCTCTGCTGAGCGTGGGAGAGTGAAAACGAGCACAGAGTTTTGCATGTGGCCAAGAACCACAAACCTCTGGCTGAGGTTTTTACCTTGGCCCCTTCTGGAGCACGAGCAGAAATACTGGAGCGTCGCCCCACCAGGCAGGGAATTCTCTGCCTCAGTGTCCTCTGAGCTCAGTGTAGGCATCTGGAGTGCAAGAAGTCCTTATCCAGAGCCTTTGGGAGCTCGGGAGGGAGCAGGGCTGGCCAGCTGCAGGCTGGTTTGGGGCTGGATGGTCAAGGGAGAGGTGGGAAAAGCTTGGCTGGGAGCTTCCAGCAGCACCAAAATGTGGGGTCCCTGCATCTGTCCCAACAGTCCCAAGTGAAACCCTCCCAAGAATCCCAAGTGAGGCAGTCAGAACAGTCCCAAGTAAAACCAGCCTTTGCTTGAAGTCTCACACATGGCTCCGACGTGGAGTGAATCATGCCCAGAGAAGCAGATAGTCAGGAATGCAATTACTCAAGCGTGTTCCCTGATCTCTTTGGATCCGAGCCATGGTGATTTTTGTACTTGGCTCTCACAAAGCCAGTGTTGCCCTCCCCACTTCTCTCCCCAGGTACTTGTGGTAGCGTGGAGCTGGCCAGGGCACCTGCTGGTGGTCAATCCAGCTTGACTATTAGCCAGAATCCATTAGCACCTAATGGGAAAAGCCTCAGGAACACGGCCTCAATAAACGTTGACATATTTGAGGTCAATATAATCCTTAGGAAAATTTGCCCAGGTAATTAAAGCCAGACAAGGAGTTGCCTGTCCCAGAAATATTTACCAAGCTTTACCAAAGGCAATAAAATGAAGGCAGGGAGTTTTATAACCAATCCATGCTGGGCTCCCTTGTTGGGTTTAGTGCTGCTTGCTGCTGTGCTGTCCAACCTCCAGGCCCGAGTTTGGGGTGCAAACTGATGTGGCCAAACTGCAGCACCCAGTTTTCCTGCGCCTGGTTTCCTGTCCAGCCCCTGCGGTGAGGCTGACGTCGTGTGGTCCCAGCCACAGCTGGTTTTTTTGCAAAAGGATGTGCCCCTCTGCCTGGGAGAGGAGATGAAAAGAGGATCTGAAGGCAGCAAAGAAACAGAACTCAACTGACTTTCAAGCCCATGTTGTAATTTTTTTAAGTTTGGTAGTGTTAGCACTGACAAACTCACTCCTTGGTTCCCTTTAGACTCCCTGGTCCCATTTTCTCTCCCCAGTCCCTTTTCATTCCTTGGTTCCCTTTTCTCTCCCTGATCTTCTGAACCCCTGGTTCTCTTTTCTCCCCCTGGTCCCTTTTCTCTCCCCGATCTCCTTTTCTCTCCCTGGTTCCCTTTCCACTCTCCGGTCCCTTTTCATGCCCTGCCCCGTTTTCCACTGCCCCATCCCATTTTCTCTCCTGGCTCCTCATTTCTCTCTGCCTCTTGCTCTCCCTGCCCTGCCTCCCGTTGGAGCCGGGATGTGGGGAACAGGGACTCAGCCCCGGTGGGCTCTGCCTTTGCGGGGACAAGCCTCAGGTAGCTGCCAGGACGCGCTCCCGCTCCCATTCCCTCCCATCCCAGCGGATGCCGGTGCTGCTCCCGCCTTGGGCACATCCCTCTCTCCCAGCGAGGCGGCGGGGGGGGGATGCAGCGCCGCTCTCCGGGCATCCTTAGAGAAGGGAACGCGTCTTGAGGAAAGGGGAAGCGCTGCCGTTTCTCAAGCTGGGCCACGGGCACGGGAGGGAGGGCGAAGGCGGCGGGTGCCCGCCGGGGGCGGTGAGGGCCGAGCGCGGCCCCCGCGTTCCCATGGCGACCGCGCCCCGCCCCGCCCCGCCCTCACCAAGCATGGCCGCCGCGCCGCCCTCACGCCGCCCGCCGCGCACGCGCCTCTCCCTCCGGCCAATCAGCGGCGGCTCCTTGCCGGGGTTGGGGGCGTGGCCCGGCGCGCGGGGGGGCGGGCGGCCAATCAGCGCCGGCGAGGAGGGCGGGGCTTCAGGGAACCGGGCGCCGCCGTGCCGCCACCGCCCACGGGAGCCGTGCCGCCGGACCGCCGCCCTACCGGCCGCGGCCCGGCCCGGAGCGCCCTCAGCCCGGTCCCTCCTAGGGCCGCGGCCCCCGGTGCCGGACGGGCCCCCACGGGCCGGGTGTGGCGCCCGCCATGTCGGCGCCGCTGAAGAAGGGCCCCGGCGGGCTGATCGGGCTGATGAAGGACGCTTTTTCAGACCTCACCACCCCGACCTCGGGCCGCACCAGCCCGGCTCCAGTGGAATAAGAAGATGGTGGAGAGTGCTGGAAGCCTCATGGATAAGGTGGGGGAGGGCGGTGGGTGGAGCTGGGCTGAGGTGGGGTGGTGGTATGGCTGGCCTGCGGGTTTGGGGAGTTGGGCTGATCCTGGAGCCGTGGGGTTGGCTGGGACGGAGGGGCTGTGGCTTCGGGGGGAAATATTTGGGAAGAGATTGTGTGGGCAACAGAATGGGGTGCATGCTTTGGGGGAAGGATGTGGTGAGCGTGGAGTACGGGACACAGGGAATGGCTTTCATACTGAGGGCAGGCAGGGTTAGATGGGATATCGGAAAACTTTTCCATGGGGGTGGGCAGGCCCTGGCACGGGGTGTCCTGAGAAGGGCTGTGGGCTGCTCTTGAAGTGTCCAAGGCAGGCTGGACAGGCTTGGAGCCCCCTTGGGGTCGTGAAGGTGTCCCTGCCAGGGACTTGGGACATGAAGACTTGAAGGTCCTGTCCAACCCCAACCATTTTTGTGATCCCCTGTGGAATCTGGTGGAGAGTGAGCGTATGGAGGAGAGGGCCAGAGGCAGAATGTGATGGGGTGTCAGATTGGATGGGATGCCAGGATGGACGGAATGGGGTGCCATGGATGGGAATGGGGTTGCCAAATGGGAATGGGGTGCCAGGATGGGATGGGAATGGGGTGCCAGAGTGGGAATGGGGTGGCCAGATGGATGGGAATGGGTATTGCTGGGATGTAAGAAGTGGGTGCTGGGATGGGAATGGGGTGCCTGGGATTGGGAATAGGGGTGCCCAGGATTGGAATGGGGGTGCCAAGATGGGAATAGGTGTGCCGGGATGGTGAAAATGGGTGCCAGAGTGGGAATGGGGTGCCAGGATAAGAATGGGTGTTCCGGGATGGAATGGGGTGGCCGGATGGGAATGGGTGTCCGAGGATGGTGGGAATGGGTGCCAGGATGGATGGGAAATGGGGTTCAGGTGGGAATGGGATGAAAGGAGATCAGCAGCTTTATCTCTGCAAAGCAGGGTGGAGAAAGGGGGCAGTTGGTAATGGAGGATTTGGAACTGCCTGAATTTTTGGAACACCTGGGATGCTCCCCCAGGGCGGTCAGCATTGGACAACACTTCTCGCACAGGGTGGATTTTGGGGTGTCCTGTGCAGAGGCCAGGAGGGATGCCCTTGTGATCCTGGTGGGTCCCTTCCAAGCCAGTATATTTGGTGATACCTGTAGAATCATAAGAAATATAGAGGCAGTTTTCGGGTGTGAGTGGGGTGGGGGCGTTGGGGATGGAGGGTAGGTGGGAGAGTGGAGTGGGGAAAAAAGGGCTGACACACATAACATGAAGAGAAAAAAAGAGAGGGTCCAGGGTTGAACAAAGCTGACTATATGGGAGGGAGTGGTTACAGATGAAGGTGGGTCATTGGCATAACGCGATGGGGAAGTGGAGATAGGAGGCCATCTTTAAGGGGCAGGGAGGAGGATGTTGTAACAAATAGGTGGAAAAAAAGAAATATGAAAAAATACGAAGTATGTAGTCAGAAGGGGTGGGGGGGGGGGGGGAGGGGGGGGAGGGGAGGGGGAAAAAAAAAAAGAAGGGAGAGGGAAGGGGAAGATAAGAAAAAAGAGGAGGGGGGAAAAGGGGGGGAAGGGGAGGTAGAGAAGAGGGGGGGGGGGAGGGGAAAGAAAGAAGAAGGAAGGGAGAAGGTGAAGAGGAAAGGGGAGGGGAAAAGGGACAAAAAAAAAAAGAGGAAAAAAAAGAGAAAGGGTAGGAGAAAGAAGTGGAACAGGAGAAGGAAGAGAGAAAAGAACGGGTGATTGAAAACAGGATTAGGGCGAGTCCTTAGACGCTATAAGGGACTGGGAGGGTCGCAGACTTATGGCTAATCTCGAGAATGCGTGCAGGGTCAGTTATGCCTGCTAGAAGGGAACATATGTCTTAATTAATAAACATTCTATGAAGTGCACTATGTTCTCTACATGGGTACTATGCGAAGCGCACATCTAGAGTCACTGGGGTTACCTTTGCAGGAGCAGCTAGCAATTGAGCTAAAGTTGCCGTAACAATAGCATAGACCATATCCTAGATAATCTATTTTGCTACAGGTTAGTTTTATAATCCAATATAGGTTCCCTTTTACCTTCCTCAATAATGCGCTTTTCAATTTCTATTTTCTCTCGTTAGCTTACTAATGCCTTTAAATTTGTTTTCAACATTACTGCTCGCTAGTCAATTGTCTATTAATCTTAAATTTTTACGCTCTGCTGTTCAGAAGTAATATCTCCTGATTATAAATTATAAAGTGCTTTCATTATTGATTTAACCTAGCCCAATTATCAATGTCTATTTCGGAATCTGCCTATATTTTCTCTAAAGAAGCTCAATGTCAACTGAAGAGAATTAGACAACAAGTGACTTCCTTAATCAGTCTGAAATACAGCTGGTAGATGCAAGAGAATATTATGCTGAAAATTTAGGACTTTCAGCTTTGTTCAATTCTGACACAAGAGCTATATAGTGATAATTGAAAATTCAGCATATGCATTTCTGCACACTTAGATTAAATTGAAAAATAAGTAAACCAATATACTATTGTTGGGGCCATTTGTCTTGTTGGACAGTAACGGCAATGTTGCTACAAAAAAGTGGGTGGCAGTGTTTAGTGGTCTTTCCTTGCTAGCACTAGTGGTGCTTCATGGTGTGTACAAAGTTGTGTATTTCTTACTGACAGTTATTTAGTCCCTTTTCGAGTGATCGGTAGGAAATATGTCCGAACGGCTACTTCTTCGCATAAACGCGAAGGAGCAAGTTGAAAGATGGTGCCACGGTCCTGTAGAACATTAGGCAGACCATTAGCTTGAGTATGGAACGCACGCAGATTTATGATAAGAGCTCTACTTGGATGTGGTGTGACATTGACTACTAATATTTAGTAAATCCTAGCGATTATATTGCCTCTAACCTGCAACACATACTATATTATAGTTTCTATTCATTATTATAATTGGGCCGTCCATAGCCTCCAAAACATGCATAAGGGACGATCATTCTTTAAGATTGTATCGAGAGAAAAGAATCGAAATACAAGGGAGAGTAACTAGAATTGCTGTTAGATAATTTGGACTACTGATTAATTAGCTGAAGATATCATAGTACTTCATTTAGAAGCTGATATCTATGAGATAAGTTTTCTAGTACTAAGAAATACACCTTTAGTTTAGAGACATAGAGAGCAATGCAGTAAACACTCTAGAGATGACTCAACGTACACATACAGAAGCAGCAATTTACCGTCTGCAGAATGATTAATCCAGCGAGTGCATCCTCCATGTACTTGACGCATCCTCGGTGGATGGAGGGAAGGGTCCGGATACAAGGCCAGATTCCAGATGACTCCAGGCATGCTGAGTCCTAAGTCAGAGAGGATAGTAAGAATTGTCATCTGGACATGCCCACGCAACTAACAGACAAGGCAAAGTCAAGCAACACTAGCAAGTAAGTCCCAACTCCGGCGGGTATCGGACATTCAAATCAGCTCGTCGAGCTTAAATGACAGCTGCACTAGGCTCCAACGGGGAAGAGAAGCTAGGTGACGTCGCTCTGTGTATGACTATGCAAATGCACCAGCTATGAGACTCCCTCACTCCTGATCCAAAGTAGGACAGGTGGCTTCCTGGTTTTTGCTGAACAGATCCCAACTGTAGACCTCACTACCCTCAACAACAGCCCACCCATGCTTCAGATAGTTCACACACAGCGCCCTATAAGGGACAATGTCTCATAGGCTCCACTCATTAGAGACTATGTGCCTATGGAAGGTTTAGAAGAGTGTCGGCCTGCGTTGTGTGCACACATGTTCAGTCTAGTTAGTACCTTTGAGGGAGTATGTATATCGGATGCCCCTGAAGTACTCGATCTGCCTGCTTGAGCAGATCACTTGGGCTGTAGCATACATATGCTACCGTACATTAGAATCCTTCACTTCACTAGCTCTAATGCATAGACCGGATCATCTTGGTTTGCCTGACCAGTTGTACTTGACAATGTCCTGGCATACATAATAGCATCCACTAAAGTGAGACCTGCTACTTCAGTTTCTCAGACGACGGAGTTGCTGCGCTTCTGGCATCGATACCTAGCATCTTAGTGACAGTGCTGCAGGTCCGACTTTAACACCAGCAGTTTGACCTGACTGTGAGGTGTCATGATGATGCTCCTATTGGCAGTGCTAAAGGCCTGTGAACGTTGATCTTCGTACCATCATTGTCTGATCCGTGATCTGGGGAGATGAGTCGCACACTTAGAGGCTTAGTGAAGACTATCCTCTGTCTCTTAAGTTATCACAGGCGCCACTGTTAGTGGCTAAGATTAGACATGTTCATCTTTGTCCCCTCTAATAGTGGCCTGAAAGACTTAGACATTGGCCCTGATAGGAGAAATGTCGTATTATCGGACAGGCATGTCATTCCTAACACGCTGTAGAAAGATGTGAATGAACTTACTAGAAAGATGTCTGTATTCCTCTGTAACCATCTCTTCATTGCGCTGAAGGAATTTGACATTAAATGCGGATCAACATCGAGTGGATTGTTCAATGACCTCTTTGCAGGTAATGGAAATTTGGATGCGTGCTACATCAGAGACATGAATCATCACTGGATGAGATGCAAAGAAGTGTGAAATAAGGGGTATCCAAGCATTACAGGTACGTGAATCCATTAGAGAAGAGGGAGGTGAATAGTGGAAATATATTTAGCTATAGGTAACTGGATTATCAGCTGTTGAACTAGCGGCATATCTGAGAGTAATTAGAGTTCCTCATACGTGTTCAACATGTTCGCCGCAATTCATCACACCTGTCGATGAGAGACAGTTAGCTCTTCTATAAGATATCTACAATTATCCACCGATGATCGGCATAATACGTGTAGTCTTTCTAAGGCAATATGATGAAATTAGGTGCTCATGACGATGATGAGAAGATACATGTCTTACTACTGCTACGTGATGGTGAGTGATTATTAGCAAAATCAACATCTGCAATACGCATGTATTCCTTGCGTGTGAAGCATAGGGAAGACACACCTGAATTCCAACGATCAAAGTGACCCACATCGCCTTCAGCATCTTAGCTATGGACAACGGAGGAGCCTGACAATTGAGTCGCAACAATTAGCGAGCCTCTCACCAATCAGCCGGTGTAGCATCACCGGATCAAGGAATGCCTATGGTGTCATCATCGATATAATGAACATTAGAAGCGTACTGGGCCCTCAATCACACTGTTCGCCAAAGATGCAACATATGTATTTTCTATATCTTATATTATGAACCATCAAAAGGCAATCTAAATTATAGCAGGAAAAGACTGAAAATCCTATGCTTTTATCAAAATCAAACAATGAAGCGACTAGCTTGCGAGTAATCCTATGCTTACATTGTGATGCTATTTACACAGTCGTGAATTAACAGGTGACCTAACGAGGTTTTGGCTAGATAATGTAACTCTGAGCAGGTGAATAACATTCGTCACGCTATTGATCGTTTATGGCTAGTCATCAAGAGTCAATGAGGAGTATGAGTTCTCGTTACTATCCTCATCTAATCTGTTCCCATGCTGTCATCTTACTCGAGGCTATTGACTCTACCGAATTAGTAAATTAGCGCCATCAACGACCTTTAAGCCTAGCTGTAAGACCCAGCAACAATGTTGAAAAGCGCATATACCATTTGAAGCTCTCTCGCTACTGTGGTATAGACAGTCGGCTACACTGTGCATTTCGGTGCTAGTGGAGTTGGGTGCGGGAGCGAAGTGATAGTACTAGTGATACCGTTCGAGGATCATTTTGTAGTGGACTACAGTCGTGCTGCGAAGGTGCACTTGGAGGAGGAGCTGCCAAGAGAGTCTATCATGGGGAATCCAATCAGATTTGGGCCAATAATGCGATGCAGCGTGGGCCGCTACTGGGAGTCGAGGCAAGTGCGTATTTTATCATGCATCTGGGCCGGAAAACGTATCTAACAATCCAGCCGAAGGGATTGCGTATGTAGTTCTGCTCAGAGCCGGATCTACGGTTCTGGAACTATACCACATTGTGACGAGGATTCGTCTAGTTGACATGTACGTGATTCCACCTCAAAATCCAGTCAGATCCTATCTTATGGTGGGGGCAGCGTCTCCTTGTTGTTGCAGCCTCTGCATACAGGAATTCATGGGCATGGGTGTGCCGTGATTAAGGCCAGGGAGAGTAATAGTCACGGCGCTACTTCCAAAGAAGTGCACTGCGTGTGCGGGGCTTAGGGGACTCATCCAAATCGAATAAAAACACATCACAGATCCTGCTGTACTTTGTTGCTCCACGAACCGACGGTATATCCGTTCATAGTACATAATGGAAAACACATAGACTTAATCAAATGCTATTCGAACCTCATCAGTTTCATAGTTTTAGAACAGTCACAGTGTATCTTATTTACTCTGAATTGAGCATTTAAGTTCAAGAAAACTATCTCTCGTGTTTTTGTTGCATAGAGTTGGATCAGGGAAAACTACATCTTTTCTATGCGAATGCGAGCTCATGAAGACAGACTTACCCATCTCCATCCTTCATGTTCTTTGTCATGCTCAATCGTAACAGAGGCCCTCCCAAAATGCTCCCGTCCCCAGTTGGTTCAACTACGTGCGTGCCTCTGATCTTTGTTAAGATATACCAGCTTGCAAAATCACCTCTAGGAATTTTAGTCTGCTTGTTACAAGAAACACTTCACATCCCTCGCGCGATGTTCAAAACCCAGGTGCTTGGATGGAGCTTGTGGGCAAGCCCAACTAGTCATCACCCGATTCCTGCCCATGCAGTGGTGTGAAGTAGACGAAGAAATAAAGAAAGGAATAAATAAATGGTGTTAGATCTCTCTTATCACCCAAGCCAGTTCATGGGTATTCTGTGACTGTAAAATACAAAAGTAAAAAGGTAAGTTTCGGAAAGCAGAGTCACCCATTTCATGTATTCGGGGCTTCTAAAACACGGAGTCAACAATTTTCCTTAAATTGTAAGAGATGATTCTGACTTTTTCTGGCCTGTGCTCTGCTTAGCTTATAACACATGCACTGTGTGAACCAGAATTTCAGAGGATGGCTACATATATAAGACAAATCTTTGGACAGTTCCAAGACTTGCGAGGCTTTACTAGATAGTGCAAACACTGGAATGCAAACCACAAGATTGTGGAAATGTAATCCAGTCTTCAGTCAGACAGAGGTCTTAATTTTTGGTGCAATATAGTTGTTGATCTATAAAAAACACATGAGTTTGCATAATGGAAAAAAAATCTACACATTTTCTTCGGAATGAAAATTCCTCCTGAGCATTATTTTTGTACCACAGTTTAAACTACATGTTTTATCAAGTCACTGGTTAGATAATTTTAACAACAACAATTCCTTAATTGAACTTGTGGAAAACTCCAGTAATATCTTTCATTGGGGTCTATAAGTCTGGAAGTGGTTGTGCGGAACACAGCTTTTTGTGATACACGCATGATGTGTGAACAGCAACAATGGGAATTTTCCCTACAGAATATAGTATTTTTAGTTTTAAACTTCATCTGATCGTCCTGTATTTCAGTGGGTTTTGGGCTCCAATTTCTCTTTCATCCCTGTAAAAAAACAGTGTGAATTAAAAGAACATCGTGAGCACAAATGAGGTTCAAAGTATTCCATCAGAAGTCAATGACTATAACAACAGCTTCTGCGCTGATCCTTAATTCATCTGCATTTTTCGGCGAATGCAATAGGGCCACAAGAGTGATGAATTCCAAAATACCCAGAGAGTAAGCCTATC